>CAJDSM010022718.1:0-38381 GCA_903981925.1 Ostrea lurida
TGCGTACAGCCTCTCACATTGCTTTTTAAGTTTTGAACTTCCCAATTTCCACCACACTATCTTGCGCTCTTCGTCGTGATATGGGCTCCCTGTTACATCTGTGAGCCATGAGGATTCTATTTGCATACCACCCAGAACCATGTATGTGACCTTTGATCATATGACCTTGACTTTTGACCTCAAGTCAAATGGTATAAATGTTTTTTTTAAGTTGGATTATATTTGGCATATTAGTGTATCATCATATGGATCACTTACATTCTTGACATCTGTTATAACCTTGACCTTGATCTCAGGTCAATACTATAGGTTTTTAAATGAGATTTTTGTGGCGGGCTATATCTGTTCAAGCTTCAGTGACTCAAGTTGAGTGTAAAGATATGTGGTGTGGCGGGGGGTATCCTTGTGAGTTTTACTCACAGTTATTTCTAGTTTTGAAGGATTTTTGCCATTGACCCGCCTATAAGTCGTTACAATTTTTTGCTAGAATCGGTTGACTATTTCAAATCAAAGTTTCACTGATTTTGCCACTGTTTTCAAAACATATTTGAGAAATGATGCCGGTATTTAATTATCCTTTCTCCAAAACTCAATATCATGTCAATTCTCCTATCATTTACCTGTGTTCAATAATAATTTTACATTTTTAACTCCAGACTAATATGTCTGGATGATGATCGTGATAATCGTAGGAGTTGTTTTTAAAAATTGGTACATTTCGCCGACTAGAAAAATGCTGATCTCCCTAGGACTCGCCTATAAGTCGGACATAGACTTTTGGACCAAAATTTCACTCCCAAAAATCCGACTTATAGGCGAGTATATACGGTAAGCAACTTCTCCAATTCTCGTATTAATTATCTCACGGTCCCTATTGTTTCGGTAAAAATGCATACACTGAAATTGATTGCGTATACTATTTTAATAATGAAAGATATAAAGTGCAAACCCTTCTAATACTATTTCAAAAACATTCAAGATATGATAATTTTAGAAGATGCTTCACTTAAAGGTGAAATAAAAAAGAAGTTTCTAAAGGCGATACATGTCCCGAACTCACCAAGATCTGCGAGATATCAGGAAATGTTTACAATTATCCTAATTGTTTGTAAATATTCAATTTGTTAATCATCAAATCAATTCAAAATTTTTTGCATTTGATTGAAACTTATGATAAGAATGATATAAAATTTAACCAATCTTAATACTAATCAACCATCAATAAGGATTAGCAATTTATAGGTGGGACCGTCACATATTTATAGGTGGGACCGTCACATATTTATAGGTGGGACCGTCACATATTTTAAGTAGTAAACAACGCGTCATAGGAGTTGCTTTTCTCTGTTATATATGTCTCTGCTCAAATTGATGATGAGTTTTTCGTTTCATTAAGGACCGATGGAAGACATCAGACCTAGAGAAGAATATATTCCTGGATGGTTTTATTGCATTTGGTGGAGGCCGGTACCAGTGTCCTGGGAGGTCTGTCCATCCATCCGACAATTCATCCATCTGTCCATCCATCCATCCATCCATCCATCCATCCATCCATCTGTCAATCCTTCTGTCATTCCATCTATCTTCTCTATCTATATCACCATCTATGTAAAAAGCGCTGCACTTTCGAGATTTGAACATGAACCACCTGTTCACTGAGTGATCTATCAGACTTGATGTTTTGTAGGTGGTATGCCCAGATGGAACTTCAAATGTTTGTTGCCCTTTTCCTGTACAAGTACAAAATCACAGTTTTGTCGGACCGAGTACCAGCACCTGTGAGTACCAGTAAAACATTCTGAAAGAGCTATTTCTGTTAATCAAAATTCATAAATTCAAATAACATGTATGCATGCATGGTTCTATGAAAGTTGAATTTTTTATGATCAAAACATAAATTTTCTTGACAAATTTGGCAGCATCTCTTGTTATACAACACCACAGAGTAAAACTCAGAGTAATTCTTTTTAATTGGTGTCTGTCATTTTTATGTCTGTTCATTAAAAAAAATTATTGCTTTATCAAATTTATGTCTTCTCTATTAATTAAAAGCGAACAGCTAAGAGCATGTTTTTTGCAATTTTTTCCAGAGCTTTAAACATGTGGTGGGAACCCAACAACCATCAGAACCATTTTTAGTCTCCTACGAAACAAGGACCCAATGATGCAAGAATGTTTGTTTGCATGAAGTATAAATCAAAATACACTGCAGGGACTCATTCTATGCAAATTTTTATGATTTTTTTTTTTTTTTCATCTGCAATGAATCTTAAAATTGTGATTTGTCGTTATTAATTTCCATGTTGTATAATATAGAACTTTTTAAAAGTTGTCATAATTTGAACTTATATGTAATATTATTAATCAAAAACTCAGTTTTACATTTGCATTGCAACTTACATGTTTCTGAATTGAGAACAATATTCTGCAAAGGTTGTGTGTTTTAGCGCAGTAACTGAAATGTTTCATTAGAACAAGACATTGCATTGAGATTTTTCTTTCTTTTTGATAATAGAAATAATGTACAGTCTAACTTCGTTATCTGGAACTCAATGGGACCAAGAACTAGGTTCTAGATGTCCGTGAATTCGAGATATCCAGGGTAAAAATACTCAGAAAATAGGTAGCTGGGACCACCAAATCAGTTTGACATAGCCATGCATGGTATTCGATATATCAGTGTTTGAGATACCAAAGTTCAACTGTATATTCATGACACTGTTTTAAAATATGGATTATATGTACATGTACTTATAAGAGTTGTTACTGATCGTAATGACATAACAATTAGCCAGAATTTGGAGTTAAATCAACTACAGCATATCTTATTTTTTAAATAGTGAAAACAGCAGGGGGTCCTTGAAATTGACTTGGATTTAAGCATAATTTCCAACTGATTAAAAATTTGATAATTTGTCTTTCTTTGAAGACGAGAAAGATATCTTTATAAACATGGATTTACTCAGTTTTACATAACATCATACTGAATTTCATTTTCCTGGTAGACGTTTGAAAATAGCTTGAATGAACAAATATTGAATGTTCTGTCAAAAGATAAGAATGTTGAGGAAGTGTGTTTTTGGTGGATTTTGTGAAAGAAAATATATTCCTGTTTTGTCAAAAACAAAAAAGGAGGGAAAAAACAACAGGGTATTATTGTGATACAGACACTCAAGAATGATTCACTAAGGGGAACCTATGCGAATTCTATCATCTGATAGATGATTAATAGATTTCATAGTGTGTATTTCCGTATGTCTGGCAAATATTGCTCAATGAAACTTCTTAAAGCTGAAGACACCCAGAGATGAGATGAAGTTATTGTGAAAAAATTAGCTGCTCCTATCTCTCTAGTCTTGGTGTATTATAATTTTGATATTGCTTTCTAGAAATAGCAGATATTAAATTTATGTCAGTCTTTAAAAATAGATGTTTATGATTGTTTTGTTGTTGTATTTCAATGTTGCAGTAAAATTTGTTTATAAAATATTCCACATTCGCCATCTGTTTTGATATTTTTTAACATAACAGTTATGTATATTCACCTTGAGCCTGGAAGTTATAAAATTTTTGTGAGCACATTTTCATACCCAGATTCAAACTCTGCGCTCTGAATCATTATAAAACTTTGATAAAAATCATTCTTATACTCAAATGGAGTGCATGCTTAAGGTTTTTCAAGTCAAAGCAAACATGCAGATATATCAGCACAGAGTTACGAGCTTGAGTATAAGTATGGTTAAAGTTTTATAACCTCCAGTCCAGGATGATTTGTTTGTCATATCAAAACATTTCTTTGATCAATTAAGAGTCTGTGATATACATGTATATATAAAGCAATGTTTTGTGAAAATGTCCAATGCCTTCTACTTTTAGAATGGTAGTTTTTGTTCATTTTTAATGTATAATTATGAAAAAAAAAATATTTTGTACATGCATATTGCATAGAAGATAGTATTAGCATGACTTGCATCAAATGTTTCACATCAACATAATCAATAAATTGAAAAATTGTTACAGCAGTACCTTACATTGTATTAATTCATTTATAAGGTGTTGAATTAATAGCTGGCTACTAGTAAGTGGTTAGTAGTACATGTAGTTAACTTTTATTGGTACAAGTAACCTACTACATGTAGCTAACTTTTCCCTGGTTCAAGTAACTGGCTACTAGTAGTAGTACATTTAGCTAACTTTTCCCTGGTACAAGTAACTGGCTACTAGTTGCCAGCATTTCTATTTTCAAGCTAAGTCAGTTACTAGTGTCTAACTTTACCGCCCTTGTATCAGCAGGCGTTGTAGAGATGGTCAAGGCGTATTGAAAATGAGAGAAAATAAGGTTGCGTTAAGCCCCCATCACACCGGACCAATACCACCGTGACACATCGTTACTCTGATCCAACTATTCCGTCACGTCGGATCCAACTATTCCTTATGGGGATTTAACATTGGGAGAAACCAGAGGAACGTGTATTTGATTTTATAGCTCCAATAAAGCTTATGTTCTCAAAATAAGTAAGTCGTTGCAATGCCGGAATGCCATAAGCATCTTTTGATGCAACAAATAACATCGAAAAATGCACCATTTCCCAAACACTCTGCACTTATCTGTGGCAATGACAAAAAACAGTAAACTTTTTGGATAACTTTTGTTCTTTTGAAGCTCCAGAGTCTTTATTAAAACTATTAAAGATAATACTTTGTTATGTACTTTCATGCAAAAATTGAATAAAATGATCCACCAAAACCATGTTATTGTTTATTTTTGATGTAACGTAGGATACAACTATTCTAGGATGATAACGTATGACACAACCATTCTTATCAAGCTTTTGTAACACTTATTTTGGCTAATTTCAGCATATTTTGAATAGAAATTTTGCATGAGATGAAGGATTAGTGGGTTATTGCCACATTTCCTTTTTCATTTTTGTCATAATCTATAAACCACAAAACAACTAAAATACACTCCTTCTGACAATCTGGGGAATGAATAGACCCTTACTACGAACTTTGCCTAAATCGTGACATGTCATAGCGTGGGCGTCGTGAGGTCTTGGTATAAACGTGACTGGTCGTGGTTGACCACGACCGCATCAACCACGACCGCACTACGTAAATTGTGAACATGCTCAAAACATTCGTAGTTAGGTCGTGGTGAAAAGAGCGTGCTAGCAACGTGGTGAGGCCGTGGGAGAGGCGCAGAGGGGACGGGAAGTATCGTATTGAGAACGTGGTAGAGGCGTACTAAAATCGTTCCTAATTTATCGCCGATCACACTATACGCTGCCACTACGCTCTCGTCACGATGATACATGTACCATGATTACATTACGACTAATGCTTGGGTCACAAAGATCGGCCGGTATCCGGGTATAGGGGGTAATCGGGAGTACACCGCCATTTTTCCGAAATCGGTTGTGACTGAAGTATTATACAATATCGCTACGATCACACCGCGATACTGCCACGCTCTCTGCGTTCTTTTGCCTTTTAAGCCCCTGTCACACTTTCACGATTTCCACTACGAATTGCTCAAGTAAAAAATCGCCTTTATTCGTCATACTTGCCTTGCGTTTTTTCTACAGACGGTGTTATTTTCCAGTCAAGTACGATGCGACTAAGGTGTCTATTTCGCACTTTACTCGAATTGCACTCGCCATCAATCGCTTGTTTTCGTATCGTATTCGCATCAAATCGCACTGCATTCCCGTTTATTCGAGGAATACTCGTAGAACACTCGAGGTGACTCGTAAGACATTCACAGTTACACAGGTACTGCGAAATTCTGCTAGTGCCCTACGAATATCGAAGATAAACTACGCACATATGCACGAGTGCAGTGCGAGTGTCACGCGATGATCTACGATTGCTAAAAAATCGCACTGTGGCCACGATTGTTTTGAACATACTCAAAACAATCGCCGCGTTTGAAGATTTGCTGCGATCTAGGAAGATACCCAACGATATACCTACAATGAACCCCAAATTACTGCGATTTTTTTTATGCGTACGCTATCGTATCTCAAAATCGTGACGGGGCTTTTAGTCACAATGGGCGACTCCCGCACGATCGAGAATGGCGATTTGGGACGCTAAATTCAAATCTCCATTGTGGTACGATAACCACGGCGTTCGCCCACGTGGTCAAACTAATTACTGCCGCCGTACGACTGCCTTCGATCAAGTCGACGACAGCTGGTGGCAGACATGTCTCGCGAGAGTGTGGTACTGGTGGCGTGCCACAGTGGTGCGAGACTCGCACCACGGCAACTACCCCGTACCACTCTGGCAATTTGTCGTACTGCAGCAGTACAATTGCAATTGAGTGGCACCAGCCTCGCACTGCAGTGACGCGAGACTCGTTCAAAACCCGAGCTAGCTCTCTCCCTACGCGAAGGGCTGCAAAAATGGCACGGCTTTTCGTAATGTTGTGCGAGTGTGGTGCTGCAGTTGAGCGACTGTCGCGCTAGGCTGGTACTGCAGTCGTGTCCCGCCCACTACCACCACGATTTCAGCGATCGCGAAAAATATTTTAACAAAAAGTTAAACCGATCGCAGCCCTCGCAGACACCGACATTTCCGTGCCACTGTGGTGCGGGGCTCGTAGAATCGCGCGGAAGTGGTGCAAAAACCACGAAAAATCGATCGTAGACCGGTGGTACAGGGCTCGTAGCCCATTTGTGACTGGGGCATTAGCACGCTCTTACTATGATCTTACTAAAGGTACAGTCATATCGAGCTTACGACCTAGTTGCGACCGATTTTTTTATTTGGAATCGTGGACAAATCGTAGAAAGAGGGTGCGACTGATCACCAAAGTCGTGAAGTGTCACAAGAGTAAAATCAGTCGCAGCTAGGTCGATGATCATGTTCGAACTTGCGATTCGAAGTCGCAGACAGGTCTTGCATGGTCGTACGACCAGTCGCAAAAGCACACGTACAACCAATTGTACTGGATTGTGCGTCAAATTGTCCCTGGATTCATCATGCAGTTGGATTTGCACCTAACGATTGGTTGTGCTACTTCTCGTACAATCTCACGATCAGAAGTAGTGCGATTACTTACGACCTACTATTGTATGCAGACTGGTTGCATGACCTTACTATTGATGATGTCACCAATGAAGTTCGCAGCCTAGAAATTCAAAAGTGGCTACTGGAGTTTTGATGATTTTATTCTTCGATGATAAGACCAGAAACTATGTTGATTCAACACCAGATACAACAGCAACAACTGGGGGCTGTTGCTGCAGCTTTAATTCTCCGACGTCGAAATCAGCGTTAACAAGAAAACGACGACAGTTTGTGTTCGTCCTTCAACGGGATTGAAACTTAAGCATTCTTCGGCAAAACAAGAGCTAGATGTCAACTGATGCTGACACACAATTGCAAACCTAATCGAACGACCACCTTAGGACTGCTGTGATCTATTGTGCGAGCCATCGCAGACCTGTGGCCTTGACTGATGGTATGATCGGTCGCTGATTGTCACCACTAGTAGCGCGGTTACCCATGATTGTCGCTGATCGTCACCACTTGTAGCGCGGTTACCCATGATTGTCGTTGATCGCCATCACTTGTAGCGAGGTTACTCATGATTCTTTTCCAGTCGTAGGTGACCGCACGACAATGGGTACCACCAGTTGTATGACCATTTAGCACCTATCGTACGATGAACTTTCACCAAATTGCAGTACGTGATTGCAGATGAAGATCATAGCATACGTTGCCGACTGATCGTACTTTGGCAAATTTGCACATCTGCACGATTCAGAAAACATGCGATCCAGTGCTGAGGCCTCAGACTTTCAAATTACCTTGTACAGAATGACGTCGAAAATTGTTGAGATAGTAGACAAACAATTTATAGACCATCGTCACCACACACTACAATTTAATGAGAAAACATGGTGCAAACCTCAAGAAAAAAAGGGATTGTTACAATACAAGGCTGTTGCCTTGCAATAAAGGTAATTGATTGTTGTATGTTTTCGCCCACTCGAAGAATATTTATCTTATATGAGACAGGTCGCCATTACCGGGGAAGGGCTGCAAAATTTAGGCCAATGATCGGCACTCAGGGCCTTTGAGCAGGGAGGTATCTAATTCGTGCCACACCTGCTGTGAAACGGGACCTCGGTTTTTCCGGTCTCCTCCGAAGGACCGCCACATTCAGTGGCCTCTTATGACACGCAAGGGGTTGCTGGGTATTTATTCTAACCCGAACCCCCCACGGGTTAAAGTTACATTCACGTGCCAAAAGTACGTGAGTTTAATTGGAGGAGGATGGTCTAATCCATGAGTCTTCATGCAAAGCAAAGCCAAAACTGACACAAAAATCTAAAAAGTGGCATACATGAAACGCGAGCGAGAGAGATCATAGAACAGTCGCGGTAAGCGTGGTACAAACGTACTGTGCGTATAGTAGCACCGTAGTGAGAACGTAGTGGTGTCATAATGACGTCATAGTTAATTATCCCGTCTTTGTCTTTTCTCATTGGCAATACATTTGTCTGTCGTTATAACGAGATATCGTTTCTTATACGAGCAAAAAATAATTCTTCTTTACACTGATGGGCTTTCGTAGAGTTCGACAAGTCCTAAATTACAGGAAGCATGTCTTTTGTTGTTTGGAGTCAACAGCAATGCTTGGAAACTGCTCGTTTGATGACGTTCAGAAAATAAGAATTAATATGCTTGAGAATTAAATGATTTTTTACACATGTAGTTTTATGACTGCCGATCAGTGTACAAATTGAATATAACGGACATCATCTTTTAAAACATGGTTATTAAATCATATGCCTTAAAGAAATAATGTCCTTGAAAACTAAGATTGCAAAACACCACTATATATAATGAACAGCCAATCATCGTGTTGACAACATAATTCAAACCACTACGTCTAGGATGTTCATTTTGACTCGTGGATGATTTGAACATGATTGGCTGTTCGGTATAGAACAGATATTCTATTTAATATTTTCTAATGAAAAACATCTTGTACACATATGTTACAGCATAATTGAAGCATCAACTTATTTTTGGGGACATTCATTGTGCTAGTAACACAGAAGAGGGAATGATCGGAGCGACGCTGTGTTAAATTATACCCATGCAATAGCGTGTAATATAATATACACAACAAATGTCAAGGATGATTATATACTTACACTGACATTTTTGCAATAGAATATTTTTTATATCATGAACCTATCTCTTTTCCGTACATGCATGTTCCATGGTACCTAATGTTTTAAGATCTTGTTGTCTTTGATATAATTTGTCTTCCTTCACACCTACATGTAGCTTGTGCTATTTTAAAGGGCAATGGCACGTCTGCTAAAACTGTTCAAATTTTAGATTTCCATTTTAATGTTCACAATGCTCACTTAGGGTATTTCTAATGGTCAGCAAAAATTTGAGAACGCCATTTGTTGAGTTACAAGTGAGATACAGCACGTGCAATTCTTCACTATGTAAACAAGGCTCGAGTCATGTTTTGTTTACCTACATTTTTTCATGTTACAAGTTCATTCTGAACACAATTAAACAGTTCCTAGTGATTCTGTTTTAAACATGGTATTTTCTGTGAAGCAATCTTTATGTAAACAATAACAAGACTCGAGCCTTGTTTACATCTGTGAAGAATTATAATGCTGTATCTCACTTGTAACTCAACAAATGACGTTCAAATTTTTGCTGACCACTAGAAATATCATAAGTGAGCATTGTAAACATTAAAAATGAAAATCTAAAATCTAAACATTTTTAGTCAAAACGTGTCCATGCCCCTTTAACCTCCTCATAGGGAATGTTAGATAACATTAACAACACTACTTTTTCAGCAATATGAGATTTATTGAACACAGGATACACATCCACCACCTTTGACCCAGCTAGACACAACCAATGGAAACAGAAATTGAAAAGGGGATACATATGCAAATCACATAGAAGATATTTATAAGACTATAGCAAAATCGCCCATGATTCACAAAATGTAGAATAAAAAATGCAATACAAATCAGACAACAGCGAAAAAATATTTTGCTTTGCTAGAACAATTAACAAATAAAATATGCATGCACATTTACATGTATATGCACGTGTGTCTACGACAACGTTTGATGTGTATGCTCTTTGCTGTCGATTTCCACGTGATATAAATCGACTAGAATGAAAATTTTAATATATTTTTTTTTCTATTTTGCCATACACTGAAATGGACATGTAAATATTTTGTGTATCATAATCGGACAACGGGAATGAAATTGATGTTCTGGAGGCTATGCAGTTCTAAGTTGGTATCTGGTCTGGTGGCAATATTCCTGCGTACATGTCATTATGATGAGATTCTAGTTCCTTTGGTTTTGTGTCTTCTAAATCTTGAGCAATTTTGGCGTCCAATTCTTTCACAAAAGTCTTAACTCTCTGTGACAGTGACAGAAAGTTTACTTTAGTTGCCTGTATCTGCTGATCTAACTTTTCCTGGCGTTTGTTCGGCATAGAGTCATTGTTTCCATCCATGCCTGTTAACTCTCTCATTTGCCTTAAGGACATCAACACCGGTTTTGCTTTCTGCTGGCAGAGCAGCTTGATTCGAGATTTCGACTCCATTTGTTCCTCTATCTCAGATTTACTTCCTACCGTTGAAGTAGAGTGCTTCCGGCCATGCGCAGTGTTTACGAGCGATCTCTGTTTCATTTCCTCTGTCTTTTCTCGACTTTGGCCTCGTTGTCCAATAGCGGTATTAGGGTGAGGTTTGGCACTGTCTTTTGATTTTTCTGACTTCTTCTTTGACTTTTTTGATAGAGAAAATGTTGGAGCAGTTTGTTCTCGCCTGTATTGCTGACGAATTTTCTTTAAGCAATTGTCAGAAGCAGGAAGCACTGTAGTATACCAGTCCTCGGGATATTTCAGTTTCTTTTTCCCGCCTTCCGATTGCTCTCCAGTTTTTGTGTCGTCTGCAGCTGCACGTTTTTCACGTTTTGTTGCTCTTTCGAATTCGTTTTCACTCCCAGAATCCTCGTGTTTGCTCGCGCTGCGCGCCCTTGTACGTATCTGTTGCTTTTCAGAGGGTTCCCGCTCTTCTGATTTAGAACGTGATTTTTTAAAGTAACTTCCGGTTGTATGAGGTCTAACTTTCTTTGTAGGTTTTGGTATTGCACTTGTCCCTGAATAGTTTTCAAGAGATTGCAAAAACTTTTTTGTCTGTTCAGACGAGGCTGCTTTCATAGACTGCAGGCTGTCGATTTCACGCTGAAGTTCCTGAATTTCGACATTTCTAAGCATCTCCTGCCTGTGCCTGTCTTTGTGAAGTTCGTCCAGAAACTTAGCGAGACGTTCTGCCAGACGATCATTTTCGAAATAAATGTTACTATGATCCACTAAGAGTAGTTGCTCTATTTTACTTTTCTTTTTTCCGCGTCTCCTTAAATCCGATATTGCATCGTTCATACTGGCGTCCACATATTTTCCTGATTCTTCTCAACTGTTGAAAAGTAAAATGATTCGCAAATAAAATATGTTGAACTGTCGCAGGAAAACAAAATGAAATTGCAAATTGCTCCATAGTTCATAAAAGTTTGTCAAACAGAAACATACACACATACACTTAGTTACCAATTAACAATTTATGACTCAAAGGAAGTGCAGAAAAGAAATTAAATTGTACACTTGGTACGCCTGTAGATTTATTTAATGCAATTTAATATTCCTATACACATTGACAAATTTTTCAATACTTTTTTGACCCAACGATCTAACTAAATTCTTTCATCGATGTGTTAGTTGTAACCAGATGACGATAATGAAACAATTTATATGTTTCGATCGCCCATGATGTGACATATTGCGTCCGAACCCGTTTATTACCCTCTGAACAAACGAATATCGGAGGAATCTTTTGTTTACCGCTGATTTAACGAGATTTGTTAAATTGTCTTCAAAAATATCGCCACAAACCTTTAAATGATAAGAAGTCGGGATTTGCTGGTGTTAAAATTGATTATGTGATAAGCTAGTGCAAAGGGTTTGTTAATATATTATCTACAGTGTATTTGTTTATTTGTAAAACAGGTATCTTCTGAACATCTTAACTAGACATTCCAGCAAAACAAATTCATGTCTTTTTTCTGTTTGTTTAATTTGTTTGTCGGAATGTTTTAGTGAAGTAAAAATAAAGAGAATTTATTGACAAATACATCTGAATTTTGGTTGTTTTTTTTTAAAATACAAGATGAAATGGATTGTGCGTTGGCTCGTCATGAAATTATATTGACGTAAAACATTACAATTTAAAAAAATCAAATGGATTTTTCATATTCATACATTTTGTTTCATTTCTGTCGAAATTCCCAGGCCTGCATGAAGATAGACGTACTATATGCATCGAGATTCGTTTGCGCAATCGCACATTGCTCACAACTACAACTGCATTCATGAGAAAATAACTTTCACTGCAACAACTTTATGCAAAAACATTGGAAACATAAACTGTATATGTATATATTTATTGTCAGCATTCAAAGTGAACCACAAGGATATCTAAACATTCACATGCTTCTTCGGTAGAAAATAGCAAATATTTATAGTTAGTGACTATCGCATTTACAGCAAACTTCGACAGCACTCAAGTATGATGAATTCACGAAATTTAGATATATAAAGGAGGTAGGTACATATGTATTTCGCTGTAACCAGAGATACCATGGATACTCTCTCTCAAAATATATGTGTAAATTTGTCTTTCATCAAAAATTTTGTATAGATAGGATCTGTTAGGTTCAACTCCGTCATCTCTATAGTGCTAAATGAAACCATCTGTTT
Organism: Ostrea lurida; assembly: GCA_903981925.1. Taxonomy (NCBI): domain Eukaryota; kingdom Metazoa; phylum Mollusca; class Bivalvia; order Ostreida; family Ostreidae; genus Ostrea; species Ostrea lurida. Next base: position 12,835 of record CAJDSM010022718.1, read on the forward strand.
TTATGTCTTGATGGCATGGTATTGCCTTCAACATGTGGGGATAGATCTATATTTTGCAAACCCATCCACAGTCTTTTTTCTATTTTTAAACATTCTGATTAAATTTTCTCATATTCAGAATATTAATATACCTACTTGAACTATGTGGCTGTTGTTGTGATGCTTGTTTTGCTTGTTTGTTTGTTTGTTTGACTGATTATATGCTATAATTTTGGTCTTTTAAGAATTTTCTTACCGCTTGTTTCGAAACGAAGTTTGAGGTGAAGTACCACAAATTAAGAAATACATATGCAAGGCACGAGCGGGGCTCGAAACTCACGACCCCTCGGTGTCGAAGCGAACGTTCAACCACTAAGCCACAGCTTTTATTGCGTGTGCTTAAATGTATAAATGTAACATATTGCTGGCTTCATGTTTAATGTATTGTAAAATATCAATAAACTGGATGAATTCGTTAATTGAACAATATCCAATAGACGATACACAATCAAACTGAGCTAAAACTGCATGCATCATCAAATGTTAGCTAAAAACAAATTATTGGAAAAGAAATATACTCACAAATGGGGTTTCTTGCACTACTAAAGTAAATTTAAAATTACTAAGCTTATTTTGTTGTGTACACAAGAGCTACAGGTGTAACACCACATTTGAATGCCAATCAGTCATTCATAGCATCTCGAAATATTCAAGGCTAGCATTACTCATATATAACGATGATAATGCATAATATAGGAGAACCAGCATACTCTGACCTTGTAACAAATCCAGGTCATTTGAACATGTTTCTTTGTTTATCGACATTTAAAGTACAGTAATGAGACGCGTATATAATATACACAAGACCCCCATGTCCCATGAAGACGTTTAAACGATACCCAATGTGCCATAACGTTACATACCGGCTTTTCAAGGCTATCAAAGAACTTTAATTGCACAAAATGTCACTAAAATGATTTTTGAATTCTTTAGATGACCGTGTCATTGTAACTATATATGCACATTTGTATTCTAAATATCTGCCTTTTTCTTCCAATATTGGCGGCATTTATCTAATACTTTATATATAGCTATTTCTACGTGGATTTGTCTGTAAGCAACTGCATGCAAAAACAAATGGACAGGTTGTGCGAAAATTGGTACACAGATGTATCTTGGTCTAGGGAAGTCTCCATTAAAATTTTGTTGGGATCCCGATCCAGATCGACTTTGAGGTATAAACATGGCGGAGGTATGCAATCTGATTGCTGTTGTTCATTTTGGTACCTTGGTTTTCAAAATATGAAGTCCATGTATATAAAATGAAATTGATAAGTCTATATCGATTTCTTTTCGTGTTAGATATTCATGATACAAATACGAAGGTTCTAAAAGTGCAGGTGCCCGTTTCAATTTATTGATAGTCTTATACATTTATTTCAAAAATTTTGAAATTTCAGTTCAAGCAGCCTATAAATTAAAGCATTTTGACAGTGATGAAATTGAAATAAAATTGTATGTATAATATTTTAAGACATTTATATACCGGTATTATCGATTGTTAAAGCAAACTCACCGCAAATTAGGTCTTCTTTTTTGGTTTTCCTTTTTTTATCCTCTGGCAAATTCTAGGGAGGCGACTTTTGTCCGATTCAGGAAGTCAGTCCCCGTAATAAATCTGTACGGGGGTACAACTTTTTATCCCTAGGGGGGTAAAACTTTTATCCTCTGATAGATACTTAGAGGTGTATCCTGTAACTCGGGGGACGACTATTGATTCGGGTTTGAGAAGTTTTGTCTTCGTGTTTCGGCGGAATTTATCATATATCGCCCCAGTGACTGATTGTGAATATACACTCATTGTGTCGCTATTGTTGGTCATTTAAAGCTTCTTTTTAATTAACATCTATAGTCATTAGATTGGAGACGCAGTTAATATTCAATACCCTCGGCGAATGATGAGATGATATGGACAGAAATGCTAGGAGATTTAACAGTTTCGTCTCCAGTGAAGGAAGATTTTTTTTTATCGCACGCTGCTCTGTGATAGTCTGAACTTTAAAACAAACACACTAATAAACTTTGTCATTTAACATTTTCTAGCCTTACTTGTATATATAGATTCTAGTTTTGATACTATTTGACCACGATATCTGGAGTCAGACAGATTTTGTCATTGATCGGGTGCATGTGAATTGTGTTATATGTTTTTGCAGGAGACGGATCTTTAAGGTTTTAAGTGGCGTCAATTGATGTCGACTGATTCTCATTGCATGGTAGGAACCAGGGTTTGTTGTGAGGAAAATGTTTAAAATACCTACACGTTGATAAGTAAATAGAATGATACCAAACTGCATGCAGGGTAACTCTTTACATATCAAGCCAACTCCATATAAAAACTTGCTGTGAAACCTGCAGTTACTGAAACTTATATATGCCATTTTTTTTTATACTTTCGGTCATGATTAGCTTTTATTGCAATATAATTTATGCCGACCTAGACTTACTTTGTTCGCCAAACAAATATTTGAGTAAATTTGAAAATCAGAATCAAATCCGAATGTTTATGCCAAGTATAAATTATTTGGGACTTATTTCATAAATACATGTAGATCGAAACAGATTTGATTTTCTATTCTACAAATCATAGACAATCATAAATTCTGTACATTGTGTGATCAAAATCATTGTTGCGGAAATTCACACTAATATAAACATACATATATTACATTATCTTTGGCAATTAAATCAATAATTAAATCAGCTATTAAAACGTGTAATTTCTGTGGGAGCGATTGATACGACTTTAGAGAGTAATTAAACACACGAAATTCGTATTATACCACGTTGTATGATTATCGTTGGTAGTAGCCGGGTATCATATCCAGAATGTAAAGGCAGTGATCAATCTCGTAAGTCCCAAATAGAATACAAAAAGAAGAGTTGGGCAAACACGATCGACCCCTGGACACACCAGAGGTGGGATCAGCTAGGTGCCTATAGGAGGAGCAAGCATCCCTTGTTGACCGGATATAACTTGCAAGTTATACTTTGAATTTCACTTTCTTTAAACGTTTCTTTCGCTAATCTTTTATATTTTCCACATTTACATATTTAAAGGGAAGCCGCTTTTAATACATTTAGTCATCTTTTCCACTGTTCCAGCCTGTCCCACCTCGATCGGCATTCAAAGTTCCACTTAATGCACCTCCTATACAGAAGAGCTCGTATCTCGAAACCGCGGTGTATTCAGGAAAGTTAATATTCCAAACCTTGACTAATGTGTAATCCAGCGCATACATCTTACCTGTATTGCCATTCTTCGAATATTGATATTATATTACAATGATACTTACCATACATGTACATCTCTGTACTAAATATAATACCCTGAACTGTCTGTCCATACCTATATAAAAAATAATATACAATTTGTTTTAAAATTTGCTATTAGACCTAACAGTATCTAGATATCTGGTTTAGATGTACCTATGTGATCGGCGATTTTCAAGTATTTTTATTGGTTTTAGGAGATAGATCTGGTGACATGATCTTCTCCAATTTTGGATTTATGACGTCTGTCGGTAAAAAAAAAAGTTGGCGGTTCGTTATCTCTTTATTGAAGGTACAGCAGTGGCTTCAAGAAAATTTCTAAAAATCTTAAATTGGGGTTTATCTAAACTTGTATCTCGGACTTTGAGATATGTGAGGTTGGTTTTAAGGAAGAGGTAGTTTCACAAATCACCGACTTTCATACTGATAAAGCACTGTAGAATTTAAAGATAATATATAGAGGTATAAACATGTGTTGACTAGTGAAACTAGAGCGTAAAAGATAAATTTTAAATCTGTTTCAAGAATCTTTTTTTATTTCACCAGATACAAATATATCGCTGGACATTATCCTTCTTCAGTGTGATAAATTATTCTGTTTTGCAATATGTCCAGAGCTCCCCATCTTGATTATCAAACAAATGAAGAAAACGTTAAATATGTGACGTCCAGCACAATCTCCTTCTCACAACTGATTTGTTGTAAAGTCACATTATATAAATATGTATAGGAGACAAGTGTTTGTCAATACCTGTATATATATATATATATGTAGGGTAATATATATGAACCGTTCCTTGTTAAAAGAAAAAAAGGCCCTTATCTTATCCAACAATGTTAAAAAACGTCATGTCAAAATGCAACGTCATGCTTTGCATACTTCTAAGGATATTGTGATTCCCGATCATTTGTCAGTCGTCATCTTTGATTGGATGTTACATCTTAACGACAAGATATATTGCAAACTTCCACCAGAGGTCGTTCTGCACGCAAAACTAACCTCGTCTGTGTGCTAAGACACAGGGCATTATGGGTAGTATGGATATATTGCTCTAATAGTTTAAGGGATTGTTCTTGATAATTTAGCACTAAAATACTGAAGGACCCTTATTGCTAGGAACGGCTGATATACATTTGTTTTGTCAATATCTGTATATGTAAGGCCATAATATAATCATTTGTTTTATCAACACCTGAATATGTGGAGCAATATTATAATATATCCATTCCAACTTTTCTCAGTAAAAAAGACCTTATGAACAAAGAGAATTAAAGGTACATACTTAAAAGCAATGAGTTGAAGCTACATGTATATACTTTTAAAAGTAATACCGGTATCTTAATATCAAGCAATGAATCTCATCACCATTATACAACGGTAAACAGCAGAGACAAACGGAGACATAAAAGCACGTAACGCATGCATGAAATAAAATACTGTTAAATGTTGACCTTACTGTATGTCAGATGTGCAAGACATCACGAGAGTAGCAGCTGAAACGTAGGTATTTTAATTTGAAATACACATGTAATTAAATATAACCATATTCTAAAATAATCAAACCATAGAAGAAGAAAAAATGTAGTCTCAAAGACAAATTTGATAGGTATATAATTTACTGATAGATAATCAAATATCCCTCCCTGCTCAAAGGCCCTAAGCGCCGAGTATAGGTCTGAATTTTGCTGCCCTTCACCAAAGTTTAGACCAGGGCTGCGTTCAAGATCGTAGCGGCTAGCCGCTAGGCTAGAACTCTAGGTATCTTGAACGCACTGTATGAATTAACGCTTGTTTCTGCTACGTCAGGGCTAGCCTAGCATGCCGTTCAAGATCGTAGCGCTACCGAGCCCTACCTAGCCGTTACGATCTTGAACGCAGCCCTGTGCTTGGCACACAGGGCTTTTGCGCAGAGAGGGATCTTTTCGTGCCACACCTGCTGTGACACGGCCGGGGCCTCGGTTTTTGCGGTCTCATTCGAATTAATAGTTCTTTTTTTATACTAAATTTAAGATTTTTAAAATGTGTAACGTTTGGTGTATAACCTTTGACATCAATATATCTCCAGTATTCGTGCTTGATCTCATAATTCACGCTGTTGCAAATGTAACGAATTCCTGAGATAACTCCCAAAGCACAGTTTAGATTAGAAAGACTTAAACATAATTATTGTGTGGTCAGACATTCTGCTAAGACGGCATGGCATGTCAAAGTCAGGTCATTTTATCAAGCCGTCCATCAGAATAGAATTCGTCTATAAAACAAAATTTGATTTATAATGTTCTACAGGTACACGTACATGTATATGATTCACCCAAAATTTGCCGATCAATATACTTTTCAATTATTTAGTAGTGGTAGCGAAATAATTATTGTAAAAACATGTGATTGTTTGTAATAAATTTCCATGTCATTGTGTGTTTTAGATCAGTAGTAATGTATAATAAATTCATAAAATTTGATTCTTTATTCGTCATCATTTTCTGTGCAGATATACAATGATTTTCTTTCATCCCAAGCTTTACAGCATCTGTATGGAAATATAAATGCTTTTTTTTTGTTGTTCAAAAATATATGTTGAAGCTTTGTTTCAAGACGGAGATATTTTTTGCATAAAATTTCATAATTAGGGTTATTTTGCGGCGTGTTCATACAATTTTAGCGACTGCGCAAGTATGGTTTTCTCCGAAAATCAGAATTAGAAAGAATCAGATCGTTGCATCAGGTTTTGAGCAATGCTTCCAAGTTTACAATTCATCATGGTCTATAAATAATGTATAGATTAACATTTTCCACATTAGAAATTTACATTCTCGTGGGTACCCAATTTTTAGGGATACCATCTAGTCATAACATGCCTATACACATATATTTACAATGTAAATTTCAACTTAATTGCAAGATGTACTGAATGGAAACAAATAAATAACTTTGGTATTCAAAATGTTGAAAAGCACACTGTTACAAATATACAGTAATACCCCTTCGTTGCTGAATCTCCGCCACTGCCTGCTAATGCCAGTGAACTATCTGGCCCAGCTCGTGTTTATACGTTTATATAACACTTAATCGTAGCATCAGCTTCGTCTATCAACCTCGTGCTTCCGACAGAGGAGGAGAGTGACGGCGATCCCTCCATTCGACATGATCCAGCGTGGAGCCCTCGGTCGACAGTGAGGAGACAAGAAGGTCAGTTATCTATTTTTTTATGAAGAAAAAAGGAATTGGTTTTGATCATGTGCACTTGGTTGGAAAATGTCACTCAGCCGTAATAATGAAAACTAAGAATGGCTGATTCTATTGAATAAATTTCAATATTTGGAAAATGCATAAGGGTGTGACAGCCGATACGTTTAACGCCGACGTTATTCATGAAACGCGTTACGTTATAAAAGTCAGCTGGCGTGAAATTTCGCAGTTCATATACCCTCATGTATTTTTTTTCGAAACAGAAATCAACGACTTAGCTTTATAGATTTACATTCTACTTTTATCTTTGCTGGAGTTCCCATTCGTTGAAATAAACATCATACCAAGATTCGTGCGCGCAGTGTTCATAAGTTCATATACCTGCAACGCATTCACGAAGAAACGACTGTCGTTGCAATTTGTAAAGCTATCAAAGGCTAATGCTAGTAATGGAAATGTTAATAAGAAGTTATAATTTTTTTTATTCAATTCAAGCAATGTGTTTCCAGTACTATCTTTACTATATCAGTAGAAATTCTATCAGAACACTTGCACAGTTGTATATCTTTCTTTTTTTTTTTTTTTTACTCTCAACGGAAAATGCATGTAAAGTATTTGATGAGAACAATGCGATGTGTGCTAGTATTCCCAATAACTTAATTTTTTTACGGAAAATATAACGTTTTAACACCCTGTATTATAAATCCTGTTGGCAATTCATTCAGCATGATTTTGATGTAAAAAGAAACCACTCAGTACCTATATACGGATATATACAAAATCGTAGGACTATAATCTGCACTAAGTGCACTAAGAGGAAACTAATAATCAGACAAAATTAAGGGCGACTTTTATCACGTATCTGTCGTGTTTAATCTGATTGTACAATCCGCAGAATACGATGTCAAGGGTAATGTAGTCAGAACTTTCATGTTTTGGGCAAGATTGGGTCTCCACTTAAAAGCCCTAATAGTTCAGAACAGACTGGGGGACTTTGGTCTTTAATATAAGAATATTTGATCACTTTCCAATATCAAAGAGCGAAACACCCCTCATTTTATCCTCTTCCCTTTTTTTTTTGGAATTCGAATTGTTTGAAATTTTATCAATTTCTTTCTAATTTTTGATTTCATCAACTGCATTCCAGGAGGTTTTTATCCTGCAAGAGTCGAGATATTTATATTGACAGTGAAATCACACACAATCTGTAAAAGTGCAGTTAGAACAAGCTAAGTATCGTTATCATCCAGAGGCATGTTTATCGTTTCGTGTGGACTGACCGCTGTGATTTTGGACGAGATCTGGGCGAGATTCTCGGATCTTGTTTTACGATTTGACATTTTCCCTCCAAACCACGCAGGGTTTCGTGCCTAGACCTACACATATTGACACTGTTTGATATGTTTAGATGCCAGTGGCTTTGCGAAGCCCTCTGCTCAGAACAAAACTATTGCAATGAATACTAGTTGTCAATGTTCATGCTGATGTTTCAACAAAAAACGAAACTGACGTGGAACAATATTGATCAACTTTGAATAATTTCTAAATATTTCTTTTAAACGTTTATGCTATATATATAATATACATGAAATAGAAGATTTATAAACAAAGTCGATAATCTATAAAAGTAAATATTAATGCTGCATTCTTAACATGCTTTTTAAGCCTACGCTTTCCTGTTTCCTAGCTTTTACCGATACCAAGACTTAAATACATAGACATAAACAACATTGCTAAAACATGTTAAGAACGAGAAATTGACAACGAAGATTTTTCGCGTCATTGATGAATTCAGATAAAAATAACTTTGATATTTTATCTTCAAAGTTTGCAGATGTGTATCCCCTGTTTTGAAATAAACATCTGAGATATGATTGGTCCCCTGTAATCTGCACGAAGTGTTTTGAAATATATATATTTCCGAATGACGCAAGAGACGAATTTTTATACGTGAAAAAGTGTGTAACTATATGATAAGTGTGGTATGATACTTAAATAAGTCACAATTACATCTGTACAAAGAAAAAATTAAGCTTTATCGTTCAATTTTATGGATTGCACATGCAGATGGTTTCTTGAAACTTAGGTGAAAAGCTTGCACGGTATAAATTGTGGAATTTTCCTGTAAATGTCTTTATACACTTTTTCTTAGAGATGTAGTTTAACCAGAAAAATATATAGGGGGATATTGACAGTCAGATTTGCACCATTTCTTTCAGGAATTGGGTTGTTAAATTCATATGAAAGTATAGAATCGAAAATCAATCTCGAAAAAATATAGAAAATCAAAATCATGTGGTGATTTTATTCTATTACATTAAACTGATGTTTCTTATAGTTTCTATGCATTCTCCTTATCATTAAACAGACACTGTTTCAGGGATGTTACTGAATTCCTCAGAAAGCAGAGGACAACTGGTCAAAAAGGGAGGAAAACACCCCACCCTACTTTTAAAAAAAACTCAGATTTTCTGTCACTTCAGAAATCCGGAACATTTAATTTTTTTCAAAACTTGAGTAAATCAGAGGATTTCCCCTGAAAAGAGGAAAAAGCATATCCCTGCTGTTTACTCGCAAAACACACATACTGTTTACCCCCAAATTTCTTGTTTGTCAAAAGTAAGTTTCTGTGTCTGTTTGCCGATCAAAACTTAAGTTCAAACAAGCCCAATCTGTATAACCAAAGATACAAATCGGAGAAGCACCTGTTTCTGAAACATACATTTTGAGTAGTTTAATTTTTCACTGCATGTTCAAACGTGTGTGTTCTCATGTTGGAATAAAATAATGAGGCTCCGTATCTTAATTGCATCGCATATATCAATGGATGAAATATCAGCGAAAAGGATGTGGTAAATTTCATGTAGAACAACACGATGAACAGATGAATAAATATTGATATATACCCCCATCTTCCTGTCGTTATCAGATAGATTTCAATGAAAATTTCTGGAAATGCGTACACAAAGAAATTATAGACTTGTGTCTCCCTCTTATCGCTGGGTCTTGTGATATTATGTACATTTCTTACAGTGCCTATATATGACATGATAAAGACTTCCTCTAATAAAAGTCATAAGTATTTGAAAAAAAAATCATTTCCATTTTTAAGTTTGATACTTAACCGTGGGTTTTCCAATCTTGTGAATACCACTCGTTTTTCAAAGTGCCAAATGTGTACTTTAAAGTGATGGATCTAAATATTATGTACATGTACTTTAATTTAGAGAGGGAAAAAAATCCAACAGTATTCTTACTTACTAGATTTATAGCAATAATAGCCTAGATGGGAAGCTGAATCAGATTAAAACGTATTTTAAGAACTTGGCACCTTGTTATTCAAATAGCAAATTTCTGCAATCATTCATTTTCTGTATCATGTAGAGCAGGCCCGATAACAAATGAAATTATTTCATAAATGGAGGCGAGAAATGTTAATGACTTTGTTCAATTGAAAGAAAAAAAATGAAAAACTACAAATTCATTCATGTACTATCATAGCAAAAATCAGTTATACGATTTAGATTCTTAAATGAAAATCAAAATAGATATCAATGTTTAGACTTGCAGAAATAATCGTTTACTGAAAATTTTCAAAATTTCTCAGTTGATTAGTAATTATCTACGTAAGAAGCATACAGTATTGAAAATGAGTAAATTATCCTAAAATTGCCAGTAAATAGTACTTTATCATATCTCAATGCATTATGTGTGTGCATTATGTTGTAATTTACCGCTTACACATCAAAGATGATTGTCCTAACATTTCATTGATGTGTATTATTAGTCTCTCTCTCTCTCTCTCTCTTCTCTCTCGCTCTTCTCTCTCTCTCTCTTCTCCTTCCTCTCCTCTTCTCTCGTCTCTCTCTCCTCTCTCTCTCACACACACACACACCACACACACACACATCAAAATTAGTTGATCGAATCTTAAAGTGACCTTGATTTTCTTTAATTCCTTTAACTTTTGGTTCAAGAAGTATGTTGTCACTATATATCGCATGAAAAAGAATATACCCCCTGCTTTTCGATCATGAGCCGTTCAAAAGCAAGGATGTTCGGAGTCTCTCTAATATCATCTTATCACCACACTGTCGACCGCGTGCAGCGCTGCACCGGAGACTGCGAACCCAACAGATTGCCCATTTCTTTTTGTAGCACTCTAACACGAGGCGATATATGAGTAACGTTTACCAAGGTTCTCTATATATAACCTGATGTCCTACTGTCAGATCGCTACTCCCTCACCTTTCGGTTAATAAACACATTGAAGAATAGCCCCCCCGCAGTTCCCACTCCAGATTTTAATTTAAGGTGGATTTATCCTAATTCCGACTTGTAATGAGTAGGATTTATCAGCTGATTCCTCTTTGATATTGGGTGAGTAAGATTGTACAGTAAGAACTTGTTTTTAAACAGCTGATCTGGCATGATTAACTCGGTAGATATTGACTATGAGAGTTCCACCGTGACTGACTGGTAGTCTTGATCACAAAATCAGCGTGCAAAGTCTTTTCCCAATATTACGGAAATGGAATTTGTTTTGTGAGTTTATGAAAATGCTTTGCTATATTATCCATCTGTCTTTGAGATCTATGGCCAACTATTTCGTTAGATTAGCAAAAGAAAACTTCACGAACACGTGTTAATAAAAACTTCAACCGATTTACTTAGATAATCTATCTTTTTAACAGAGAGCTGATAACAGATAATTAATCTCCAAACCACCAAACTGATTCAATAGAGGAATCTGGAATTTTTCTGGGACAGAAGATAAAATCTTGAGATGCTCTTTTAATGCCTCATTGGACATCTTTACTGCGAGATAACGATTTGATTGGATTTCCTCTCTGTGGGGTGGACGTTTTCTCCCATTCTGAAAGTTTCGGTCGCAAGATGCAACCAGCGGCCTCCCCACCCTTTTATCGTCTGAGGAGATGAATTATTCAGTACAGTAGCAACTATTCGATAAAGAATGTGTTCGAGTAAGTTTCGGCCACATATTGCCATGGTAGAAAGAGAATCCCATGAGATATATATGTTGTACATAAACTAATGATAATTAGATGCGTGAGTTGCTGCCGCCTTCATTAATACCCTATATCGAAAACATATATACTCTCCACTTGTAAAAAACAGAGAGACCGGAAGTTGGCAAACTGGCTGGGTTCCATTCCAATGTCTGACACTGTTTTGTCATCTGAACGAACTGCACTCACCTTCTGAAGCATTCTTACCAGTATTGTACATCGTGTTACTTGTAATTATTACTGGCTTATTGGAAAGTTTTCCTACTCCAAACACCTTGATAAGCTGCTCCTTAATTCAGATATTATTCATGTGGACACCCCACCCTCCACCCCATTACACAATAATGATACTACATGTATAACGATGATCTTCATATAATCAATGGTATTAATGAATAATCAATTTGATTAATTACTTCGTGCGCTGTCTTTGAATGAAAGGTGGAAGATTTTGTTAGACATTTATAGATTGATAAACAATTATGCCTAACGTTTAATATCTACCGTGTGATATCAATAAATTATATATAATACATGTAATTATATTATCTCTTGAGAAATGGGTCAAACAATGTATTGACGTTATCTTGCATTGAGAAAAAAGTTAACAAAGGAATTCTTGTTCAATAAACCTTGATTAATGAATTCGCATGCAGAACTCAATTTCTTCGGGATTTGTTTCATATGACATTAAGAGAAAAATGCCATTAGATATAATTTATGGGAGATATATTAAAAACACCCTGGCATCAAATTACATAAAACTGTAATAAAATAATGCTTGATATATTAAATTTCTCAGCACGAAAAAGATAATAGCTACAAACTAATACTGATTTCCATTGGGTAGCTTATTCATTTATGAATTCTCTGATCTGTATTTCCTGTTTATACAGAGTCTTACAATCATATAATTTTAAGATCTACTGTCTTGTAGAGCCATGATCTTATACATTTTTTGGCTTACGTTTAACCCAAGTGTACCATAGATATCTAAATAGATATCTAAATATACCCATAATTTGGAATTACATTATTTAATACAGGATTAACACTCATAAATTTTTCAATACATGTTTATTTGTACTTACGAAATGATGTTAAGGATTAATTGAAGATAAAACAATAGATGATTAAAATCTTCATTTTTAAAATTTTTATTTTTTTCTCCCAACCGACCCTAATTTTTGAAAAAAAATCCGAAAACCAAGAAATTAAAAAACTGGCGCCAAATGGTGTAATAGTTTATGATCGTTTGGTTAGATGCTGTTTGTTAATTACTTATACGGCCCCGGGATTACGAAACATTAATGAAGTCAACATCTGAAAATATTGCAATGAAATAATTGTGAAGTTAATCATTTCAAAATAAAATTGTTATTCATTATCCGGGTTAAAATTCCCAGTGTCTGCAAATTAAGAAATTAAGTTCAAAAGTATTGCATACTTTACAGGTGATTGAAATTTTAACTTAAGTTTGGGTTTGTTTCATGATCCCAGGGCACGGTGTCATAATGTCGTCTGCGTCATCAGCCCAAGTGATCAAAATCCCTCTCTCATCTCGTCTTGTTATCGTCGTTGTAGTAGCTCTTGGTTCTCGTAGTCGTTATTGTCTTAATGACTTCTCCAGAAACACTTACAACATTCTGACTTCTCCAGAAACACGACCCGTGGGGATNTTCTTGGTACTCGTAGTCGTTATCGTCTTAATGACTTCTCCAGAAACACGACCCGTGGGGATCCGGGTTAGAATAGGTCCTCAGCATCCCCTTGCGTGTCGTAAGAGGCGAGTGGTCCTTCGCATGAGACCGGAAAAACCGAGGTCACGTGTCACAGCAGGAGTGGCACGATAAAGATCCCTCCCTGCTCTAAGGTCATGGGCGCCGAGCTTAGGCCTAAATTTTGCAGCCCTTCACCGGCATTGGTGACGTCTCTATATGAGTGAAATATTCTCGGTGGGACGTAAAACAATAAATAATTAATCAATCAATCAATCTCCAGAAACACAAGGCTAATTTCAATCAAACTTGATTAAAAAGTAAAGAAAATTTCCTTTAGTTCATTTTCTTTTCCAAGGGGATATAACTTGGAAGAAGGGTGGGATCATATTCAAACCCCTGAACCAGGAAGACCCATTTATAGTATAAATCAAGTTTGGTCAAACCAAGAGTCCAAGACCCTTCATGCTAGATAGGGTCACGATGGGTGAAGGGGAGGAGAAGTTCCAAAGACCATTAGCTGAAGCCAAGTGCAGTGCTGAGGACAGCATTGCACCGAGAATTCTGTAACTGTTTTCTGTATGTTTGCTTATAATTTGATACCGCCTTGTACCTGAATTCTGTTTGCCCTGTTAATCGTATAGATAAGCCATATGTTGATGAATACATTGCATCTCTCATCAAAACGTTCAGGTGAGGCTATAATGTGAGCGTTTCCTCGGCATAAACAATATCTCCGTGATCAATCTATCGACAGAGGGAAACATTTACCCTCTCTCTCAGCCAGGGGTTTGTCTTTCTCCCTTCACTGAGATCTGGCACTCTGCAATACCTGTGGTTACAGAAGGGGATCCCATCAAAGTAACTGTAAATACACACACAGTTCATAGACGATATTTTTTATATTGCTGTTTGTGTATTTTGTCACCCTCTGTTTTATCTGGTTACTGAAGATGGATTCAGAAATTTGGGGGAAAACGTTTATAGGCGTTATGTGTATATTTTATGTCCTCGGACGCAGATTGAAGTATTCAAAATGGCCTCCATGAAATAGCAATTCGTAACGAAACGGTTTAACGAGCCGAAAAAGCTTCTTTGCTTATTTTGGTTAAAATTTATACAGGAGATACATGAAATTTATATTAAATGACACTTATCGAGCGAAAAGAATGTGAAATGAATAACACTATGCAGTTTCTTGTGAATTTTTCAACAGCATATGTGAACCTTCTATCCCCTGAATTTGGTTTCATTCATGTAGTTCTAGTGAATTGCATGTGTATTCAACGTATAACTTCAGGTTCAAGGACGAGATAGGATAATTAACAAACTTAATTTGAAGTATTAATTGACTGTATGTTTTTTTTCTTTTGTGGTACCTAAATAGATCAGATGCGATATAAATTTGTATATTGACTAACTGAGGATTTTTTTTTTCTACCAATAAAAGAAAATGGAGTGAAATGTATTGTAGAAGAGAAATCACGTGCAATGTATGATGATGCTTCACTTTGTTCATCTTATTTGAAATTTTATAATCTCTTGCCAAGATTAACTCAGGGGTGATCGGAAAATACCACCTCGTCCATTTTTATCAAATCATGCCATACGCCTGAGAGACTTCCTTTCCAGAAGTGTTCTCAAATTCTTTGTTACATGGCTAATTTACATCAAAAGTAAGTCGAGGGCAAAAGATCAAGTGATAGCTGAAGATGATTTGCAAGCAGCACTGTTTTAACATAGTGTGCTTTAAATATCTTGACACCCAAAATTTTATTGAGCAAGCATAAATCTTTGATGAGGGCAATTACCATCAGGTGCGCCTGTTAAGAGTGATGTAAGAAATTTGTTACGTTTATTAATGCTTAACAATATTTTGCGCGGGGAACTTCAAGCTTTGATAAATGTGATTCTATATTTTCTAATTCTGGTGTGGTGCTTTTTGTAATTGGCTATCAATTATTTTTTGGTTGTGTTAGTATTTGATTGTGATTGGCTAGGTTAATCTAGATTTAACGTAAAAAGAAAGTTTTTGAATGTAATTATATTAAGGTTTAAAACGAGCTCAACCTTTTTTTTTCAGGTCGCAGCAAACATGATAACTNATAATTGGCTATCAATTAGTTTTTGGTTGTGTTAGTATTTGATTATGATTAGCTGGGTTAATCTAGATTTAATGTAAAAAGAATGTTTTTGAATGTAGTTATATTAAGGTTTAAAACGAACTCAACCTTTTTTTCAGGTCGCAGCAAACATGATAACTGATGCCTAAGAAAATTCATCGTTCACTTAAAAAACCCAGAGAGAGCACGTTATTGCAGGATTTGCCAAGTCATAAATTACCAAAAAAGCTCCCCCCTACCGCAGCTACTGTACGACAAGATCTGAATGCATTTCTACAAAGATCTTGAGAACGTTCGATGCTGTCTCGATACGATGCACATCATTTAAAAGCTGGAAATGACAAGGATCGAACTTTCAAAATAGCATCAATCACTATTTTTTTTTTAAAAAGTTGTGCAGATAATATTTTGTGATAACAGNAAACTTTCAAAATAGCATCAATCACTATTTTAAAAAAAAAAAAGAAGTTGTGCAGATAATATTTTGTGATAACAGTGAAACGAACGCAACAGGGCTGACGCATCGTTCATAGATTTCAAGCCTTAGAGTGACCCTGCTGTTAAGTTTATCGGAACTGCTTTTGGGAACCCTTTTGACTTATTAATATGTTAGAGAGATGTAATGAGATAAAGGATCAACTCTGGTATCAATACTGTCAGAAGCAAACCTGCACTCACCCTAAAAATCAGCTGGAGGCGGCACTGCAGTGACGTCAGCAAATGTAAAACTGCTATGTATAAACTCCTAGATGCGTTATCAGAATTCATAGTTATGCAAAGTTGACTGATATTGTCAAAGGAGTCAAAACGAAGTGTTTCCACAAGATGTTTGGAGATTCTGTGAATATCCCACCTGTAACCCTAATTTAAGAGAAAAGATCGTTTCACTTGGATATTAGTGAGAGGATATAGCAAGAAAATATGGCTACCAACAACAAATTGATGCAGGAAANTTATCCCACCTGTAGCCCTAATTGAAGAGAAAAGATCGCTTCACTTGGATATTAGTGAGAGAATATAGCAAGAAAACATGGCTACCAACAACAAATTGATGCAGGAAATTACAGATCAATTTTTACACTGCAAAATATGTTTGGAACCTTACAAAAGTCCTAAAACGCTTATTTGCTTACATACGTTTTGTTCCGAGTGTATTCAACAGCATGTGGACTCCGAAAACACACGCTCTCGTTATTCTTTGTACAACCGCCATGTGACATGTCCTCTTTGTCGCAAACGAACCGAAATACCGACAGGTGGAGTTAGACGTCTCCCAGACAATTTCTTATTGGCAAACTTGACAGAAGTGATTGACAGAAGACAACCACTAAAAATCCCACCATGTGAAATCTGTCACACGGTTAGACCAAGAAGCAACGACGCATGTTCAAAATGTCTCGATTGCTCAAAATTGCTGTGCAAAGTGTGTGTTGATTTACATTTAAGGACAAAAGTGACGCAGAATCATAGCCTTATTGATGTTGAAGGAGAAAAAGATATTGAATGCAAAGTTCATCCAGATGAACTCGTGCGATTTTACTGTGAGCCATGTGATGCCTGTATATGTGTTGTATGTACCTTCCAGGAACATCGAGACCATGAAATATGTTCTTTCAGCGAAGGATACTCAAAGTACAAGTCCTCGTTGGAGTCTTTGCTAAACAACTGCAAAAGCAGATTTGATGTCGTCCAGGACAGAATTAGTGTTATGAATCAATGCGAAACAACTCTGAAGGAGACACGAGAAAATATACGTGATCTGGCCATCAGTTATATCCAACAGGTCAGAGCAACAGAAAAAGAACTTTTGAAAGAAGTCGATTCATATTTTGGTGAGAATATCATGAGCTTCTTAGAAAATAAAGACTGGCTGCAAGAGAATTTGGATGGACTTCAAAATGCATGCAACTTGACAGACATTATAATGAGGGACAAAGGGGTGGAAATGTTACTGTTAAAGAAAGACATGCAGAACAAACTAATGTCCCTTTTGGAGCCCACTCTTCCAGATCTTCCAGATGATGTAGCAGTATTTACGACCAAAATTAAGTTCATTCCAGGTGGTGTAAAATTTGGTAAACTTACCATTAACGACAATTCTGACGAGAACGAAAACTCTGAATTTTCAATGGACCTGCAAAAGAATTCATTTGGTATCCAGACTGACAACACTGTAAACGAAGAATGGGCCAACCTCTCGAAAGAGAATAGCATACCAACCTTCTCAGAATCTAGCTCCTTGACGTCTGATATGGAAATCAGTTATACGTCAGAAGTTGCAAATTTCCATGGACGAAACATGGGCTCACAGGGTAGCCTGAGATCTTTAACCCCAATACCAACTGTAGATGCGTGTATGCAGACCTACTCAGATGTTGGTTCAAAAGAATCTGGTATCTGTGTAAAGTGTTGTCAAAATCTACAATCTGAGGTCAATATTGCGTCGTCAAACTATAATACTGCACCTTGCGTTCAAGATGTCATCGTGCTCGACACCACGGATACAAATTCAAAGGAGTGGCGAAGGAGAAGACGCAGCCTAATTCGAAGTAGACGAGTACAGACTGACGTTTCCATGTCAAATGAAAGTGTGGACGAGATGAGTCTTTCTGTTCCAAATTTGCGACATATCCCAGAAAGAAGCCTGTCATGTGGTGCTGTGACAGGAATTTGTAAACCAGAAACCAGAACGATTGCACTCGATCCGATAATTCTAGAGACAATTGAGGAAAGAAAGCAAAAGAAAACTACACGAGACACAACGACAATGACAACCATAGAAATGAAACCCGTCGTACCGACCCGGAATGCCATCACGTGTACAAATCCAACTCGTACTAGAGACTCGGAAATTCAGACCACAGTAGATTGCAAGACGTCTGATACTCAAACACCCAAAATACTTCAAATCACAAAGAATGTGGGTACCGATTATGCAGGACAGACCGACAAAAGTACAGGAACGGTGAAAGTCACATTTATGGACAGTGAAACAACCATGCCGACAATCTATCATTCTACTGTTGAAACTTGGACGGATCCACCATCAACTACGGATAGATCAACGTTTACTATCGGCTGTGAGACAGCAGATGCAGTCACAGAAATGGCTCCAATTTCCGTAACAGATCAGGGTTTGCAGGTAAAACCTAATCAAAGAGACATGAATACTTTAACACTTCCCACCAATGTATCCAACTGTTGTATTCAAACTGATCACTCCGAAACAAGTCAGGCAGCAACAGGATCATCAGAAAATAGAAAATCTTGGCATGGTGGTTTCTTGAGGTTGTTTAAAGGAAAGGGATCGGTGGATAGTCGAGGCTCCAATGACAAACTATCCAGCCAGTCTAGCTTGACCGATATCCTTCCACCCCCGAGCCCTACCTTGGTAGACGCAAGTACGGAAACATGTTCGGTTGTGTTTTCTGATAAAGAAACAAGTACTACCAAGGTTAACAATACAGACCAATGGACTGAAACATATAACCCTGTAATGATCAGCACAGGCATATCCCCACCTCGACCAGCGACAATCGACTCCAGCGTTGAAACAAACCCAGTGATTCTGATGGACCAAGCAACACATACAGAGGCTGTAAAGCTGAAAGACTCCACAACGGAGACCACCATTGTTGTCCAAGATAATGAAACTTTAACAGAGAGATTAAAATGCCAGGACGCTCAAACATTTGTGGAGTTTGTGACGGAATCAAAAGAAACTAACACTGATGTAAAACAGTTTTCCGATTCCAGTACAGGGACGTCCGATTCACCAATACAAAGTGGTTCTCTGACAGACATATGCGTTGGAAAGAGCGCATCTCTGGTGCACAAGTCAACAAATGTCAGTTTGGAAGAATTTGTACAACGGGTGGACATGGCGACAAATCCCTCGCCACCTACCATGCACGAACGTGGAACTATGGCAATGTCGTTTGGTCAATCTTCGGCACTGTTCACTGAAATTTCAACACAAACATCATCGATAAATCTCTATGACAAATCCATTGGTACATCGCGAGAATTCGAACAAAGACCTATTGAATGTTGCGATATGGCAACCTCAACAGAATCACTCCCATACATCGGTTTATTAAGCGAGCTAGAGGGAGACGAGCTATTCCTTATACCGGAATCCGCCTTTGACCTTGTATCATCAGAGCCCTCTATCGACGAGTTTGGTGAACCAGTAGAAATGGTGGATGATTACACATCTACGGATTTTGCTGCAGATACTGAGACAACAACTCAAACTTTCGTGGTTCCAATACCTCAGAAAAAAGAAGAGTACATTCATGAACCTGAAGTATGGAAACACTCGAAAAGTCAAGATAAAGTAGCGAAAGAGCTTGTGGACGTATGTACAAATACAACACCAAAACTGACATTTGAAAAGGAAACATCCACACCAATTCGTCATCTTTTTTCAAAAGGAACAATGACATTTTACATCGCAAAATCAGATAAATCTACTAGTACCTTTAGTAATTCTCGACAGATTGCAGAAAATGTTTTTGGGAACAAGACAATACATGACACAGCTAATAAGTTAACAATGACTCCCAAGATAGAGGTTACGGATGCAACCACCCTTACGGAGTCCACCGCACCGCCGGGAGGAAAAATGGCAGACTGCATCTCTAAATTACAAAAGGTATCAGAAAGATTACAAAGTCCTACACAAAAGAATATGCCTGATGTTCCATGGAAAACCGCTTCAGACGATCAACTGTCACGCAAAGATGATCTAAATGAATGTGCTGATAGCGCAGAACGAGAGCGACAGAAAAATGTCCAACAATTATTAGCAAAATCTAGTAGTGTTGGAAAGAAGAAAGGTGACAGAAAGCCACAACCTATAACTACGCTCAAAGGAAAGACATTATCCCCTCCAGAAGAACCCACACAGAAATCAAAAAGCCTTCCCCGAGATGGAGAGGAAAATAACGCGATCCTACCACCCGGGAGTCCAAATAACGGTAATAAAATGCCAAGATATAATTCTGCTCCTGGGAAAATTGCGACCGTACCAAATCAGAAATATAAAAGCAGACAGGCACAACAAAAGAAATCGCCAAGCCGCATACCTGTTCATACAGGTAGTAACTCTTCGTTGGATAAAACACCTGTTGTTAGACCTAAATTCCCAAAAGGTAACCCTCCTTTGAGTACGTCCAGACCCTCCTCTACAGAATCCGAATCTACCGCGTCATTTATTTCGTCACCGTCAGACAGTTCGTTTATTTCGAATGACGTGAAGATGGATTTCTCCTCATTGAAGATTGATCCGAATAAAACACCATCTTCTCTTGCACTGGGAAACGAGAAGGTAGATGAAAGTTCGGCAAAGAAATCTTCCTCTGATAAGAAGGTTGGCTCTAACGTCAGCTTTATGCAGAAACTATTTTCGAAGAAGAAAAAATATCCCGACCCTGTTAAAAACCTACCAAATACTAACGGTAAAGAACCAAAACAGTTTCCTAAAGCTGAACCTATTCCAGCGAAGGAACCAGCACAGCCACAGAAACCGAAACCGTTTGTTTACATTCGCCAAAGATACATGTCAANATTTCCTAAAGCCGAACCTATTCCAGCGAAGGAACCAACACAACCACAGAAACCGAAACCTTTTGTTTACATTCGCCAAAGATACATGTCAATTCAGCACGATGACGAGGGTGAATCGTCAGAAGGAAATCCTACTCCAGCTGCCACGCCCAAAAAGAAAGATCGTGATAAAAAGGAACCTGAAAAATCTACTCCAAAACTGACCCCGAAACGATCGCAATCAAACAGGAAGTCCAGGCCTAAATCTAAAGAAATAAAACAAAAGGAAAGGAACAATCAATCGGACTCACGTCCATTGTCATCTTATGATAATCTGTGATATTGTTAAAAACACATCAGGAAAATGTTAATGTCGATTAATTCACCATTGAAATTAATTAGATAATACAATATCATATAATGTAATATTACATGCATATGTTAGATTAAACTCCCCAAATATGACATATTTATGCATTTATTGACAAGTTTATTGTGATATATACTAGTATATCTTCAGGTAGTTGACGTGATATGTTATGTAGTTTATAGAATCCGTCCTCGAGTTGTCATATTAGAAGTGAGCATCAATCATTGCAAGACAAAATTGTATATAGACTTTTATTTATACTGTATAGAAATCTCATTGTGATGAGATGCAATGTTTTCCCGAAGGAAAGAACCTTAATGGTGTATTAAATGGAAATCGTGTTCGAACAGTTACTTTGGATATTGCAATTTAAACACATGCGTTTAACTTAATAGTATGTACATATTACAATGCATTGCAAACTGTCAATTCCCTGGTGTACTTTTCTGTAATATATTTTCTCATCGCACACCTGTATTCTTAGGATGTTCTTTTGAATCATTTAAATTTGTGGGGGTCAATTTTGGTGGATTGTGGTGAGAAAACCGTTTTGCTGAGATGTAATTTCATGCATAGATATGGTTTTGAACAATGCATTTATATATAAATTGTGTATTTCGTTGCGGTTTGAAATTCGTTGAATACGGGTACCACGTAAATTGAACCCTCACGAAATATAACGATTCCTCAGTACTTAGCCGTATCATCTTTACAGTATATTACTAGTATATCTCGTACATATGCCCTTTTCACTGTAATCAAAATTTATTTTGTTCAAAATTAGAAAGTTTTAAAAACTACTGAAATGAATAAACCACTGAAAGAAATATACACGTATGTTCATTTTTATTTCCGGACGGTGCATGGTGGCAATGTAACGTAACTTGTAAATAACGCTAGTTACATGTATAATGTGATTATCGGGAATGGATGTAAAGGCAAAGATAACGAACAGTGATCAATCTCGTAAGTCCCAAATAGAATACAAAAACAAGAGTTGGGCAAACACGGACCCCCGGACACACCAGAAGTGGGATCAGGTGCCTAGGAGGAGTAAGCATCCCCTGTTGACAGGTCACACCCACCGTGTGATGCAATCAATAAACATGATATGTTCCAAGTTATCTTATAACCAAATAGTATACTATGCGATCAAATTCATTCTTTTTTTTTATTTAATTCACAACTTGATAATTACGTTTGAAGTCATGTATGGGAAAACAGGAAAAATTAATAACATTTCAAAGCTTTACATGTTAATCTTATACGGTACCAATTTTGATGCACCAGAATGACCAGATGCGCATTTCGACAAATTTTGTTTCTTCAGTGATGCTCATACCGAAATGTTGGAAATCCGAAACATGTAAATTAAGCTCAAGTTATGCTATCGCAAAGAAGACTAGTGTGCTGCTCGGTCAATGAATTGAAATGAATTATATGAGCTTCATCATCGAAAAGCATAGATATAGCTTGAAAACAAAAATATGACGAAGCTCAATGCTTAAACAAGTTTTTTCTAGTGGTCAGCAAAAATTTGAAAGTCCGTGTTGTTACAAGTAAGATACAGTGTTCACAAATCTTCGCTATGTAAACAGGCTCGAGCCTTGTTTATGTTTACATATAGATTGCTTCGTAGAAAATATGTTTAAACAATATGAGACGTGAGAAACACTAGACACTGTTTAATTGTGATTAGAATGAAACTTTTAATTTGAAAAAAATCTGTTCAAATGGAACGTTTACTAGCATATTCAATATATGAAGCAAACCATGCCTCGGGTCTTGTTTACATAACAAAGTATCTCACTTGGAAGTCAATAGATGACGTTAAAATTTCCCTGACCATTTGAAATACTTTAGTCAAGAATTGTAAACATTAAAATTGGCAATCTAAAATTTGAACATTTTTCGTTCAAAATGTGTCCATGCCCCTTTAATTTCTATCGTCAGACATTTTCATTATTTTTGGGAGAAAATTTACTTCTTTCAACATATACATGAAAAGGCGAAGATAACATATAGTGATCAATTTCGTAAGTCCCAAATAGAATACAAAACAAGCGTTACAGACAAACAAGGACTCCTGGATACACCAGAGGTGGATTCAAGTGCCTAGGAGGAGTAAGCTTCCCCTGTCGACCTGTCGCACCCACCGTGAGCTCATTGTCTTGATCAGGTGAACGGTGTAATTCGTATTCAAACTTGGTGTACAAAGAACGGTTAGCAATGGCTATATGAAACATGTCAGACAGCAGTTTACCCATTTTGCATTTAAGACTAAAGAGCATATGTATAGGGATCATTGATTCATGTATTTGATGATTGAACGGATCAGCATTCATCGTACAAGTATTTAGTAGATACTGAACTTTAGAGCTTGCCCCTTATGCAAATATTGTTAAATTCAATCTGTCAACTTGTGTATGCTCATATCATTTAATTTTATTCCACGTGATCACCTAGCGCCGATTCTCATTGGTTAAAACACCTTTTAAGAATTGAGGTGATTTTTCGATCACGTACCTGAACAACAAGTAAAGTCTAATGGACATTGTTTTGTTGTTGTAATATAAAATTAAATGGTAAGAAATAAATCTTATATTTTTTCGGGTGATATGCAGGTTATCACCGAGATTTTAGACGGTAAAACTTTTCATCAATGCGTTTCGCGCATTGACGAGTTTTACCGTCTAAAATTCGGTGATACCTGCATCACCCGAAAAAATTTAAGATTCATTTCTTATATCATAGTCATATGCATTGAATTCGCGAAGGAATTAAGAGCAGGAAATCTTCTCTAAAAGCAATAAAAGAAAATACAGAGCGTGCAGAAGACACTTTGATTAATTAACAGTTATAGTACGCATTGGCTCAATATTGAGAAACTGTTCATGGACAAAAAGGCAGAGGATACTTCGTGTATCTAGCTGCTTGGACACGCTTAATAATAATATAATGCAAATCACACATTGATATTTAATTTCTGATATAAAGATACAGAGCCTGTAATATTTTCATGACAGTAATCACATACTAGTAGATTATCAGAAAGGTAAGATGTGTTGATACTGTAAAACTAAAATATTTAGCGCACTATTTATTTTAGCGCCTTTAGCGTACATGTACAATGTAGTATTACGCTAAATGAAGTTTTTCATTGACATTGAAAGTATCGGTGCGCTAAAAATAGGGTTTTGATTGCTGATTGCGCTAAAACATGTTTGCGCCAAATATCGTTTGACAGTACATGTATATGTATATTAAAGCTTTTCCGCTCTATAATGTATATTCGTGTGTTATTATTCGCGTAACAAGACAAATCATCACAGTTAAAAGAAAACTAACATACTCCGGTAATCAGGGAATACACACTGTCGTTAACAGATTATATGTCATCAATATTTATAGGATTATCTGTTGTTTTCTGTGGACAAACTATTATTAAAATATGACGGAATGAAACTGACAGTTTCATAGGCGTAAGACTGTTTTTGAAAGGGGTGAAGAGGGGGGGGGTGGGGGGGCAACGCTCTAAATATGCGACAAAAAAAAAAGGCACATAGAAGACAAAGCTCTGTTTTGAAGGGGGGGAGGCAAAATTCTTGATAATGTGACAAGCATAAAAAAGGCATATAGAAGACCTGCTCTGTTTTGAATGTTCTAAATTATGCCCAAAAAAAACCCCAAACTAATATTGACAAAAAGCGGGGGGGGGCATACTTTTACCCCCCCCCCCCCTGAGTTTTGTACATGTATATGCAAACTTAAATCAACATCGAGAAAAAGGTCCGATATTGATTTTTATAAGTTATGTAAGATTTGTGCTTGCTTTACGCCCCTAAGAGAATTTTTTTACTCTTATTGAGGTGTAGATGACGCGTAGTGAGCTTTGATCTACAAGTTCGAAACTGCGAGGGTTTTTTATCGTCCGAATGACCCGTGACTCCCATTCCTTCCCCATTCCGTTCTTCGTTTTAAACAGCTACAATGTCCCAAGAAAGATCTATCATTTTAATTTGTACACAAATCACGGCACAATCCATGATTGCATTCGAGGCGCCAGGTGAGTCACACAAGGCGTGGAAACTTCAATATAGAAAGTTTTGCTATCAGGCTTAATAAAAACGTTCTTATACATTTATAGTCAATATAAATACTACCTTTTCCTATGCTTTCAAATTTACCCTAGATTTGATATAAATGTGTAATATATAAATNTTTTCCATACACTGATCTGACTACGGATTGCTCCGT
>CAJDSM010022718.1:38395-57252 GCA_903981925.1 Ostrea lurida
TACAAAAGAAAAATATATTATTTTATATAACTGGAAAATGATTTAAGGGGAAGTGATTCCATAAAATACATGGCAATCGCTTTCCTTGTAACATGCACGTAAAACCAAGAAACTGCTCTTTCCACTTTCCACTTTTTTTCTAAACGTACACTTTCCAGTATATATCATTACACCTGGCAAACTGTAATACATGTAGTATTATTTTGACTGGATGATTTGGATATTGAATCTCGAATTCGGATTTCGAATCTCAGATTTTGAATTTCGAATGTCGAATGAGCCGTACTTTCGCGTTTAGCGAATCTAAAATCAAATGTTTCCTACAGGTGTAAAGAAATTTTATGCAAAAGATCATGCATAGGCGTAGGACTTATTTTTAATGGGTGGGGAGGGGGGCTTCTCAATAATGTGACAAGCCAAAAAAAAGGGCTAATAAAACATTGAATGTGTGTGGGGGACAAACTTCATATTATGTGACGAGAAAAAAAGTTACTCGACAAAAAAAAAAGGGGGGGGGGCAAACATAGTTTTGCCCCCCCCCTTCAAAAGAGGGAGGGATCAATTGCCCCCCCCCTCCCCACCGGCTCCTATGCCTATGCTAAGTAAATATGGGTCAACCATCAGAAAAGTTCATCTTTATATACACAGAATAGTTGCACTGTTTAGAGTTTCATAGCTCAATATGAACGAAATGGGACAGACGGACGGACGCGCTGAAAGACGGAGGGGACATTGTTCAAAGGGTACTAATTAGATAATTTGTTTTAAGAATTTGATAATTATGACTATTAAATGTAATACTATATGATATTCCTATCAATCTGCACATCTCACTATATGTATTGTGGAGAACAAAATATGATTTGATGTAAGCTGTTGTTTTTTGGAGGCAACAAATGTCTCCCCCCCCCCCCCCCGTGCTGTTCAGTTGAGTAGAGTAGTATCCAAGCAGTTGGCGTTACAAGGTTATTTGTTTTGCCTGGGACTAGATGGCACTCTGCATCATGGTGGAAAAGCGTCAGTGCTTCCGTCAAAGATTCTAGTAGACGGCGAGGAGCAAATATAGACGGCAACATGGCGGCGTTACGTCTTTTTTAGTATTGAATAATTCTCGTCATACCAGTTGCTGTCTAATTTGGTCCTCAACAAAACCAAAATACTATATAGGTTTGTTCTGACTGTCTACAGAAATATGTGGGTTGTTCAAGCCATAGAGGGCTCGGCTTGCCTCGCCTCTATGATGAACACCCGACATTTCCTGTGACAGTCAGTAAAACCTATACACAGTAATATGTATGGGCTGTTTTGGAATTCTAAGTTCAAGGAAATATTCCCAACATTTTGGGGATCAAAATTTCGGTAATACACAATAATAAAGATTTCCTTGCTCTAGCTTGAACATATCATAGTTTCTTAAAAATTGGATCGGTTGTTCGAGGAGTTGCGATGACAGGTTATTTATGAGGACGTTGTGGAATTCTAAGCTTGAGAGGTACGCACAAAAAAATAAGGGGATCACTTCCCTGGTAATATGCACAGATAATAGTGATGGTCTTTGCTACATGTGAAGTCTTTGTCAAAATACGGATCGTGTTTAGAGGGTTGCGCTGACAAGGTTATTTATGAGGATTTCATCGCAATTTTTAGTTAAAAGGGGCAAATCCACAAAATAAGGGGTCAAAAATTTCCGGTATATGCAACTAACATATATGTCCTGCCTACACGTACGTGAGTCTTGTCAAATCGGTCAGAGTTTCAGGGAGTTGCGTGACAAGGTTATTTATGAGGATTCAGGCCGAATTTTAGTTACAAAGGCGGCATAACTCACAGCCAAAACATAAGGGGTCAAAATCTCCCGGTTAATCATGCAAACCTACATATGATGTCCGTTGCTACACGTACTGTGAAGATTTTGTCAAATCGGGATCAGTAGTTTAGAGGAGTTGCGTGCACAGTTTTTTGATTGGGATTCTGCAAATTTCTAGTTCAAGGCGGCATAACTCCACACAAAAATAAGGGGAGTCAAATTCCCGGTAAGATTGCACACTACGTACATATGATGTCCATTGCTACACTACATGTTGAGTTTTGTCCAAAATCGGATCGTGTTTCAGGAGTTGCGCTGCAGGTTATTTATGGGATTCTCATAGCACATTTCTAATCGAAGGGATATTTCACATAAAAATAAGGGGATCGACAATTCCCTGTATTGTCAACTACATATGTGGTCCTGTACATGTTGAAGTTTTGTATTCAGATCAGTAGGTGTCCAGGGAGTGCGCTGACAAACGGTTATTAAGAAGATTAGTACGCAAATTTCTAATTCAAAGGAGCCTATACTCACCCAAAATAAGGGGATCAAAATGCCTGGGTTATATGCCAACACATATTTATGGAATGTCTTGCTACATGTGATGTTGTCAAAAATCGAATCAGATGTTTCAGAGGAGGTTGCGCGGACAAACTTTGTGAACGGAGCCGGACTCCAGAAATGATACCGGACAGGCAAAAACGAATGATGGTTCCCCACCAAGGTGTGTGGTGTGTCGGGAGGGGGGGGGGGGGTCATAAGTAACAGATTTAAGGAACTTGAAAAGAGGGTAAATTGTTACCTTTGATTCGAGATCTTCTCTTGGGTAATAAAGGAAACATGGCAATGTGCTAAATTAACGACAGCATCTGATGTTCGTGCTCCCGGTGACAAGCAGAACGTATGTCCTGTGACCGCGTGGGTTCGCATAAATCCAGCGTTTTAACAGTAAAGAGGTTATGGTATTTCTCCTACTGAAACTCATTTGTAAGATCTCAAGTTCTGAGAATTTTATGATAGTAGGAAAAGTGTTTTCTCCACAAAAGTAATTGGTAATGTGATCCACTATATAATTGTGAAAAGCAAATGACATGACTGTATACAAATATTCGTTTGATACACATACATGTATGTATGTTCAGGGTTTTTTTCTGTTGTAGTATATTATATCACTGTTCAAGCACACCTAATTGTATAATTATATGATATAATTGTAGTTTCAGGAAAGAGATGAAATCACTGACGGAAAGCATAATTTTTTTCATTTTCTGTGGTAAGTAAAGCATTCATGCTTTTTTCCCCCATCAATTTGCGACATTCAAACCGTAATGAATTCCTAATAAGTGTTAAAGATTTATACATTCAAATGAAAGCCTGTTGCAACAAAAGATCAATATCTTTTCTGGATAAACTCCGCCCAAATCATGTTAACATTGTGGTAAATATTCCGCGTTAGCAATATTTGTCTAGAATTACGGAATTACTGTATAATTCAATAAGTCTTAGCGCCCATTGCAATCTTAGAAGATACATAAAATATCCTTTATGTTTCAAAATAGGAAGGAATGGGTTGTACTCGCATTATCTATCTTTGCCATGAAGTTGCATATACGTACACGAGTTATCGTTTATATACTCGAGTTATACTGATTGTATTGCAATATATATGTATATCATTTTTAAGTATTTTTAATACATCATAATTATTATGTATATGTATTGGGCCCATATGATGCTTGCATTGTTACGTCTCAGAGTTGTCACATTGTTTGATTGAATTTTCCCATCAATTTCATTTTGGTTGAATATATCAACTTGCAAAGCCATGTCGACGCATCGACATGTTCTCCTGTACCTCAACCCTCTGTCATAATGGCGGCTCGTGTTTTAGAGGGAAGGTGTGTATGTGCGGAGGGATTTTATTGAACCAGTTGTGAAGGTATCTGGTAAAAATGATCATATTGGGGGGAGGTGTTGAATTGTTCCTTGTTGTTTGTTTATTTATTTGTTTGATTTACATCCCGCCGACCACAATTTTAGACTTAGTTCTTCAATGTGCTTACACCTATCCCGACACCGTGCCTCCGATTTTAAAGTCATTTCCGAAAGACCTCTAAATGCCGAGTGTTTGGCAAAAGAATAATAAGTATCTATGCTTGCGTCTTTTAATATGACGTAATGGCACAAGCGGATTTCGAACTCACGACCTCACGGTTACGAATAGGAGATCTACTACTGCGCAACATCGACCAATATATTCCTTATTGCACTTGATTATGCTATAAAAGCAACCATATTAAACCCCCCACACAAATCATGATTAACAGTCGTTAACATTTATTTATGTATTCTGTTATCTATATCATATAACCAGATCAATGTGACGGACCAGATTCCTGCACCAACCATGGCGCATGCCTAGGTATCCCCCGGAAGTGTGAATGTGATATTGGGTACCGGATGACAGGCTATTCCGGAAAACACTGCGAAGGTTAAGCAACTTCCCCCCATTTTCGTCCTTCATGATAATCCACTTTTACACTGTATATTGTGAGGAAGAATGTTACATCCAATGAACCTCGTGTTTCAGATTCCTGTGACCCAGCAGTGAATGGTTCCTGTGGATATTCGGGCACCTGTTCTGGTACCCCAAAAAGATGTAACTGCAAACCAGGATTTCATGGCGTTTGGTGTGCTGGTAATAAAACATTAGCATGGTTGCAGTGCGTGTCATATTATTCTTTCATCGGGACTGCGGTCTTAAAAGATACACAGTAAATCTTTTCAATAATCTTTTACACGCAGCATGCACGTCAGACGTTCACTGTAAAAATGGCGGTGTGTGTGGCAGCGACGGAACATGCAAATGTAAGAAAATGGTTCCGGAAGTTAGAGGTGTGCATTGTGAGGGTAAGTGAGCTTTACAATGAGATCATGTGCGTATGTTTCACTTTCAGAAATGAATTTTAATTTTAAAAATTCATGAAGGGATGAACTGTGACGTTTGACGCCGACATCATACTTCAAGAAGTCCGTCAGCCGCCGTTCATACGCTCGTTTATTTTCAAAAATGAAGTTTATTCCTTATACATGTACATGTATTTCTATTTTGTCGGAATCCCCAGCCATTGAAGTAGACGTACTATATTTACATGTATTCATACGCAGATTGTTTACAAATGGAACGCATTCATGACGAAATGACTATCATTACAATTTTTATAGATATCAAATGCAAAACCATTGGGGTTGTCAATATTAAGGGGTAAATTTGCCGTTTACATATTAAGGAAACCTCTTTCATTCATCGATGTCGCTATGTTCTTTTAAATAATTATGTGTGGTTAATTTTAAACAGAGGTTTGCACAAAAGATGCTGACTGCATGAATGGTGGGAGATGTTTACCGAACAAGACATGTAAATGTACAAGGAATGATGATGGATTTCGTTGTATGTCATCTGGTAAAGTATGATTTTTTGTGATGAAAAATTGAAGTTCGGTTAATAGAACTCCCCTGCGAAAATTTCAGTTTTCATTTTTTTCCACTGATACTACCTGGCCTTTTCCAAAGCATTGAATTAATCGAACGATTTGGATTGATTGTATGTTGTTTAACGTCAAAATCGATAATTTTTCACTCATATGGAGATGTCACCATTGCCGGTAAAGGGCTGCAAATTTAGGCCTGTGCTAGGCGCTCATTGCCTTTCTTTATCATGCCACGCCTGCTGTGACACTGACCTCGGTTTTTACGGTCTCATCCGAAGGACAGTCCCATTTAGTCGCCTCTTACGACAAGCAAGGGGCATTATGGACCTATTCTAACGATTTGGAAAAACCTTAACTTGCTTTGATGTAATCATAGATCGACATTCTCTATTTTTGCTAAATGTAAATAAGAATTTGATGACATTACATTTTCTTTTTTCAGCTGCTTATAAACCCGTGTTGACGACGATTCAGTTGACGTTTGTTCTCTATGCTGTTATGACTCTAACATGAAAATTAATTAATGCTACTAATAATTGATTTTAACTGCATTTTTATATGTATTCAAATTTGTTACATTTTTGAAGTGAATAAATTGCTGTTTCCTTTTTGGTTTTGTTGGGTTTTTTTTTCCATATTAATTTGGTGCCAGGGAGGAGGTAGATAGCCCACAAAAAATATAGTTGTCTTCAAAATGTAATCGACAAATTGCATATCTATCATGGTCATTGAGACTTACACCAAGCTTGTAAAACATGGCCCTTAGGGCAGGCGATCTGGTCCAGGCCGGGGTTATTTGGATCATATGCCGACTATACATAATTTATCTTTGAATATCTCCTTTAATCATGAAAAATATTAAATTCCAGTGAACATTTAGATATACTCTGTAATGGGAGGGACATTAGAAGTTGATATTTGGAATAGGGGCTGTTTATGACTAGATTCTGGGTCATGGTTATTTCATCAAGCTCAAGGATGCTGGTGGAAAATGTTAGATGATTGACCAGGGCAATAACTTTATAAAAATATTCATTAGAAAGTTGCTGATGACCATTC
Source organism: Ostrea lurida (assembly GCA_903981925.1). NCBI lineage: Eukaryota > Metazoa > Mollusca > Bivalvia > Ostreida > Ostreidae > Ostrea > Ostrea lurida. The sequence continues at coordinate 44,756 of CAJDSM010022718.1, forward strand.
CATGTGTCTTAACACAGAGACAATGTAATCTAATCAAAGACGACATTGTTACTACAAAAGGTTTAAAAGAAATCTCAGGGTGATTGATATATTTGTAATAAAGAGACAATAGGCTAACGCTTGGCGTAAAAGTTGTTAATGTCTGGACAACGAAGGCAGATCATTGAGACAAGGTCAATCTCCCTGTTAAAGAGAATGATAATTTCCTATGACTGATTCTATGAGAATGAGAACACTGTAGATCAGCATATTTGACAAGATACAAGAGAGCATGCTTTACATATGATCAATTTTGAACTAAGGCAGACTACTGACAATACATTGATGTTGATGGGGTTTTAACAAATTCTATGGTCGTTAAAATTATGTTACTGGAAATACAATCTGATTTTGATTATGATATAAGGCGTTAAATAAATAATTATAATGATAGGGTCAAAAGTTGTCTGATACCAAGTATTAGGCTGTTCTTTACATTCTGATTTTGACTACGGATTACTTCATTTACTTTATCAGGATATAGTGCTCATGGCGTGTGTAGCCGGTCAACAGGGGCATATTGCTCCTCCTAGGCATCTGATTCCTTCTCTACTTGACCCGGTGGTCAATGTTTTGTCTATATCTCAATTTATTGGAATATGATCATTTTACTAATAATTATAACAAAACTAACACCATGCAAGTCCGAGTTTGAAAAAATGTTATATTGCATAATCAACATCGACAAAATTGACCGGTCGACAGGGGATGCTTACTCCTCTCAGGCACCTGATCCCTCCCACCGTCTTTGCCCGACTCTTAATTTGTATTTGAGATTGATCACTGTTCGTTATCTCCACTTCTTCATGCAATAATTTTCATTAGTGTTTTGTTGAACGATTCCTAGGTTATCATTAAGGTCCGTGTCTCATGCTTGTTTACAGTTCTTACGAGGGAAATCATATAAATATGGAAATATGATAAATACCGGGTGGAAGAATTAGAACGATACCAGTGGACTTCATAGGTAAAGTATCCAATCAAAAATACCTAAAATAAAGTTTGTTATTTTTATCAAACAATGTTAAAAATTATTTCTATTTTAAATATAGTATTTATTATATTATACACACTACACCTTTATAAAATGTACAGCAATTACTAAATCATTAATCTTTCAAAACTATGTGAGAAACGGAAGGGATGATTTTATGTATTTCCCCGAAATGAAAATTTGTAAGTAACCGAAGTGATGCAGAAACATCGCTTCTCATAAGTTGGAGTGCATTGATTAAAACATTCAAAAGTCTTTCATCATCTCCTCAAATATGTTTGTGAATTCACATAAATAATTTGACATATCTTGTCGTTTTAGAAAATCTGGGATGTCTTCAAAAACTTTAATCAGTCGAAGTAATTCCGAATAGCCCCTCTCATACGTTTCGACTACTTTTTCTCTATTTCGTAAAGAAAAGTATGCTTCTAGTAAATTTCTGTATGAACGATAAATTCTTAAATCTGTAGGTTTATGTTGAATTAAATTGTCTTTCTGGAAAAGAGCCTTTTCCAGATGTAAGACAACTTCCCTATATTTCCCCAAAGCTAAGAGAGCTTCGGCATACAAACTAACTACCTTAATGATCAACTTATTTTCCTGGAATACTTTTGATGTTAGGTCAATGGCTTTTTTGAGAGAGCTTTCAGCTTCCGCAAATGACTTGCTTTTAAGATAACATCTCCCCATCGATTTGAATAGTAAGGCCTTAACATCATCAAAAAGTCCAGGAAAAGCTTGTAGACGAGACAGACCTTGTTCCAATGAAAGTATGGCGCCGTGGAATTCGCCTTTTTCCAAAAGTGTTTCAGCTAATGCTCTCTCAGAAAGAGCGATAGCTTTAATTGGAGCATCATNAATAGTATGGCGCCGTGGAATTCGCCTTTTTCTAAAAGTGTTCCAGCTAATGCTCTCTCGGAAAGAGCGATAGCTTTAATTGGAGCATCATTTGCTATTTTAATCTCCAGAGCCTCTTTGTGATATTCAAAGGCCGAATCAAAATCGCCCTTCTTTAGGAATAATATGCCCATGTTATTCATTACAGATCCCATAATTGGATGATTCTTGGTTCCTATGGATTTCAGTCGTCTTTTATAACATTCAATCTGAAACTTTTCTCCGTTTTCAAAATCATCTGGAAAAAAAAAAGAATTCCGAAAACGGGAACGAGAAAGACAACAGAAACAGTAGGAATTAAGATTCCTTAATATTCGATTCATTTACCCGAAAAACTGTAGAACAAAGCCAGTGATTGCATGGTCTGCAGAATCAAACTTTCGGAGTGCATGTCCAGTTCTTGTTCAATACTATGGGCGATTCTTAGATTTCTAAAATTCAATTCAAATTCAATTGAACTACTAGTACTATAATATAATATAAACTCTATAATACTATTGTTATCAAAAGCATGACAATATATAAATTGAAAATAATTGTATACGAAAACAAGACTGTATACACACTTAATAAAACCTACTGGATTGCATCCTTGTATCTTCCTTGCAGTCCGAGGTTCCATCCGTAACTCTGATGAAGGAAGGCTAGATGATAATCGCGTACCTGTAAGTGACGGTTCCGTATTTCCAAAGCCTGTTGATACACCTTTGCACCATGGTATAAATCGCCCTATCCATATCAAATATAAAGTTTTCTGTCCTTCATTTTGGTAAAATGTGTAAAGCTTATGACATCGATGTATGCGAATTAACGCGACGACTCTGTCATTTTTTTATGCTCCCAGAATCTTTGATTCAGGGGCATATAGTGGGTTTTTTTACCTGTCCATTTGTCTGTCCACAAAACGTATGGTCATTATTTTTTAATGATAAGTGATAGAGCTCTCATATTTCACATGGCAAGTCCCTTCCACTGGTAGCAAAACTTTTTACCACCTGGTCTTGACCTTTGACGTTGACCTTTTTTTTTAAAAAACTTTATCATTGGCTATATCTTTGAATGGTAAGCAATAGGGTTTTCATATTTCGCATGTGTATTCCTTATGAAAGCCCTGGATTTTGACCTACTTTTCAAAACTTTAACATTGACCATATCTCTTGAATGGAAAGTAATAGGGCTTTCATATTTCATATATGTATTCCTTATAACAAGCATCTTCAACTGGTGGCACCCAGGGACATTAGAGCTTCACCTTTTTGTTGTGTATTTAAACTATTAGTCCATCAAAAAAGAACATTGCACTCGCCCGGAAAACAGCTATTTGATATTTTGTATCAAAAATTTAGTGGGAGGAATGTAGTGTTCCGCGATATATGTTATGCAATCAGTAGGTTTGTATGTTTTTGTAGTTCGTAATTATCTGAACCACTGCGTAAGGAAGTATGACTATGATCCATCGAAGGACAACTTTGGGTGTAGTAAAAATGAAAGCAATCCTAGAAAGCCATGTCTGGTGGCCAGGCATCGATGTGACATTGATGGATGCGCAAAGAATGTAATGGATGTATGGATCATAAATACCACTCCTGAGGCACCGATTCATCAATTGGGAATTTCCGATAAACCTGGCAAAGAATTCATGGTAGAACTTTGCAGGACGCATTTCTTGGGATAATGTTCCTGATCGTTGTATATGCCCATTCCAATGGCCGGAAGTTAAGCTGAATAAAAAACGAGCAACGCACACTATAGAATTTGCTGAGCGGACAGTGTTTGCTAGAATGGAACTTCCGGAATACATGTAATTAGTGGCAATGGACCACAAATTCGTTGCAGAGGAATTTCAGAGGTTCATGGGATCACATATGGTATTCAACACATACAACTCATCTCCGAATCATCAACGATAATATTGGTTTGGAGCTGAAACGCTTTGTGCAGAGATTTAAGAGTGCTATGAATTTGCAAAAGTATGAGAGGGTTCCTCATAGAAGAAAACTCAGGCATTTTCTTATCGCATACAGAAAAATACCCACAGTCAAGACTACCAATGAACTCCGTCTCAGTGGTTTTGGGTAAAACTACCACTAAGTTGGATCGCACCAAGCCTATTTTAACTCGGACCGTAGAAAAGATGCTTGAACAGATTCGAAACAAAACTTCGAACTTCAATGTCGGACCACATGTTTAGTAGATATACAGGAGGGAGACAATAAATGGATACTGGTAATCGTACACCGTAACACAGGAATCTTCTCACTATGAAGTGGAAGTGTCGCCTAAGGAAACACATGGGACGTTATGTAGATATCAAATTTTAGTTCAGTGCAACAACCATGTCTCAGATGCAAGAATACATATTCCAAATGTAGAGACTCTGTTGAGCATGCTGAGCAGAAAACGGACTGTAATCGTGTCACCAAAATCTCCAGAAATTGTGACTACACACTTCCAGAACAAACTCCTGTCATTGGTATCAGGAACATTCTACCAAAAACAACGGAGAATAAGCACCCAGTCACCCAAAACCGCTATCCGACGAGAATTGAGAATGCCAGTTGTGAAAATGGATTTGTGAGTGATGGGCATAATAATCCTTTATTCGTTCTATCCTAAGAGCAGAAAGCTCTTACTATTTGTTAATAGTTGGAACATGTTATTATTCCTGTTGCAATATATGTATAATGGTCTTCAAATCTATAGTCATTTAGTGCATTCTTTTTATAATATTCTCAAGATATCAGTATTTCTAGTCATTTTCAACATGGACATCTTAAAGATTTTGAAGAACAATCAATTGTAACAGTATTTATTTTTGTATCAAAAGTTTATGGGGGGAATGTAGTTTCCGTGTATATGTTATGCAACCCATACGGATTTTTTATGATGTTTGTTAGTTTTCGTAATAAAATTGCTGTTTCGGCGAGTGGCATGTTTCTTATTTTGATGGGACTAATAGAATTAAATACACCTTTTTCGTGTTACGTATACATTAGCAATACATTTGTCTATCTTGAAAAACTTTTAAGCTATAGAATGCAATGACATCATTTTTCAAAAGCAATTACTCAAAGACTCAAAGAAGTATTTCAATAGAAATCAAGATCTGTTTTGTAATTCTGTTGTAGTAAAACATTAAAATAAAATTTACTATTAATGTTTGTAAGAACAGTCATTATCTGCTAATATCACTTTCGGCTTCATCCAGTTCTCGTGCATATTCCCTGGTTTTCCAAACAGTGGTTCAAAGATTTCAATTATAAGCTTCTGTAAATAAATAGTTTTGCAAATGTAAAGGACGACGATCTTGTGCAAAGTAAACGAGATAGCGAGAGAGAGAGAGAGAGAGAGGAGAGGAGAGAAGGAGAGAGAGAGAGAGAGGAGAAGAGGAGAAGAGAGAGCGAGAGAGAGAGAGAGAGAGAGAGAGAAGAGATTACGATAATGTGTTCTCATTTTCAACATCACTGTCCCTCTTTGTCAGAGTCGTAGACAAGTCGACAAAAATATGGTATGAAGTTGACGTGCAGTGTATAACCTCCGACAAAAGCTTCCTGAAGTTTCCGTACTCTATCTGAAACTCACTAATAGCTTTGCAGTATTCTTCTGTGTTGGTTTTTGATTCTATTTCTTTTAAAACTGTTGCGAATGTATTGCAGTATCTCTGTCTTACAGCTGAAATTTAACAAAATGAAGTTATATCAACACTTCTTTATTGTCAAGAACATTTGTGTAATATAATTTTATCTACATTCAGATAATGCAAATCTTCTACAATATAACGTGCAATAGGATTATTTGGATTTATACTGGGCAAATCCTTTATTTTGATGAATTCGTTGACGCAGTCTCTCAATATCCCGTGAATACTGTATCTATTTGTGACGTCACTCTTTGAAATCAGATGGCGCTGACTACAGCGAAGGAGAGTTTGGTTGCTGTTTTCACAGGTATCGCTTAAAAGGACCAAAAAAGGAGAATTAAATGTGAACTGCGATTCAATTTTAAACTATAGCTTTGAAGAACGAGTACAGGCGTTAATGCTTTTCCACTATTTTCACTAAAGGCCGACCGCAGTGGTTGCTTGGTAACATCTACTTTTGATCAGATTAATATTTGCCCAACTCTAATTTCGTATTCCTTATGGGAGTTATGAGGTTGATCACTATTATTTTCACCTTCTCACGTACAATTGGTAGTGATTATGCTTTCATTTAATAAACAAACACATTTTTACTGCACCGGTCGCGGTGGCTCAGTGGTAGAGCTCTCGCCTCGTGATCTGAAGATCGTGCGTTCAAGCCCCGTGCTAGGCACCCGGCCGCATCAAACTTAAGACGCGGAAATAGGTAGGGATTGCTCTTTCGCCAAGAGCTCGGCATTTAGAAGCGAGAATCACGGGTCTTTCGGATATGACCTTAAAAACGGAGGCCCCGTGTCGCAGTATGTGTGGCACGCAAAAGCACATTCACTGCGAAAAGCCATGAGTGCTAAAGTTGCAGCCCTTCACCGGCAGCGGCAATGGTGACGTCTCAGTATGAGTGAAATATCCTCGACGGGACGAAAAACAACAAATAGTCAATCAATCAATCAATCAATCATTTTTACTGCAAAAGCTGGTGATTGTATGACGTCATTTTTGAAAGATAGGGAGGAAAGGGAAGCAGGGAAGATAACGTTGGTATTCGATATTCCTTCTTCCCCTCCGGTATCGACTATGGAACCAGCTTCCAGAGCACCTTGTCACTGCAAAATTCCTCGAGACCTTCAAGGCAGGGTTCCCAGTCACAAACTAGAGCTGTTATTACCGTTGGGTTTTTTTTATCTGCACCCTCACTCAAACGCTGTCTGATATGTTTCATAGCCATTGTTAAACCGTTTTTCACACACTGATTTGACTACGGATTGTTCCGTTTACCTGATCAAGACTATGGGCTCACGGCGGGTGTGACCAGTCAACAGGGGATGCTTACTCCTCCTAGGCACCTGATCCCACCTCTGGTGTGTCCAGGGGTCCGTGTTTGCCCATCTCTTGTTTTTGTATTCTATATAGGACTTACGAGATTGATCACTGTTCGTTATCTTTGCCTTTACATGCAATGCACGGTCACTGTAAATTTTACAAAAGTGCGACGATGTTCCAGAGAGAGACCTGCACTCAACTGGAAGAAGAAGAAATGCTGAATATCCTACACCAAGGTGTGAATTGTCGTCAGTGAACACACCGTCCAAGACAGAACATCTTGGTGGGCCACTTGCAACATCTTACTAGCACTCCGAAGGTCACTCCAGCCAAAGGATGAGCTTGCTTGCCAGGCAATACATACATGTATTATCAATAAATAAAGCACATCCATTACACACTAGATAATCATTGTTTTGCATTGAATTCATAATTCAGAACATCGTTTAAAGGGGCATGGACACGTTTCGAGCTAAAAATGTTTAGATTTTAGATTTTCATTTTTAATCTTTACAATGCTAACTTATGGTATTTCTAATGGTCAGCAAAAATTTGAACGTCATTTGTTGAGTTACAAGTGAGATACAGCATTTACAATTTTTTGCTATGTAAACAAAGCTCGAGCCTTGTTATTATTTACATAAAGATTGCTTCACAGAAAATACCATGCTTAAACATATACTGGCATATTAAATATAGGTAAACAAAAACATGACTCGAGCCTTGTTTACATAGCGATGAATTGTAAGTGCTGTATCTCACTTGTAACTCAACAAATGACGTTCAAATTTTTGCTGACCATTAGAAATACCCTACGTGAGCATTGTAAACATTAAAAATGAAAATCTAAAATCTAAACATTTTTAGCTCGAAACGTGTACATGCCCCTTTAAGCATCCTTGTGAATCAAAGAGCGAATTTGTAACTATCCTTCTTGAAACGAGCACACATTCGACTGGAAACACAATATTTTATTGAACATTGACATTAACGGCAAACTAACGACTCAACTTTATGACAAACGGGACGATTTCAGCTTCTCCATCGTCAACTTCCCATATTTATGTAGCAATATTCCATCATCACCTGCATATGGTGTGTATGTCTCTCAACTTATTCAATACGCAAGAGCTTGTTCTGCGTATGATCAGTTTTTGAATAGAGGCAAGCTACTTACAGACAAGATGTTGTTGCAGGGGTTTCAACAGTCACGTTTCAAGGCAGCATTTCGTAAATTCTATGGTTGTTATAACAAGTTAGTTTACCAATATGACCTATCATTGAGTCAAATGCTGTCTGATGTGTTTCATAGCCATAGTTAAGCCGTTGTTCACACACTGATTTGACTACGGACTGTTCCGTTTACCTGATCAAGACTATGGGCTCACGGCGGGTGTGACCGGTCAACAGGGGATGCTTACTCCTCCTAGGCACCTGATCCCACCTCTGGTGTGTCCAGGGGTCCGTGATTGCCCAACTCTTGTTTTTGTATTCTATTTAGGACTTACGCAATTGATCACTGTTCGTTATCTTTGCCTTTACATTAGACTCTCTTCATCTCGCAAAGTACCGGTGGTGCGAACGAAAGCAAGATGACGGATATTGCAATCATGCTTTATGTACATTAAAAAACAAATAAAGCTACATGTAGCATGCCATCTCCCTGTGGTAGTCATTTCTAACATTTTTTTTTTAATTTTGTGAATTACTTCATGGGAAAATGTTCTATGCGTTTTCGACATATAACAGTGGTTTTTAACAAGATAGGTTACGAACGCACTCACCCTGTCAAACTGACGCCTTTAGTTTCAGTGAACTCTTGGATGGATTGGTTTGGTTAATTACTGGTTAGTTGGTCGTTTGTTTTACGTTGTGTCGAGAATTTTTTTTTACTCATATTGAAACGTCACAAGTTGTAGGTGAAGTACGGTCTGCAACCGTGGCAGTGAGTGTTCTTTTTTGTCTGTGACACGGAACCTTCGTTTGTAAGGTCATGTAAAGGCAAATATAACGAAAGTGGTCAATCTCGTAAGTCCCAAATAGAATACAAAAACAAGAGTTGGGCAAACACGGACCCCTGGACACACCAGAGATGGGATCAGGTGCCTAGGAGGAGTAAGCATTCCCTGTTGACTGGTCACACCGCCGTTCATATCCGGAATACCTGTGATTTTCACTACTAAATGTTGGATATTTGAAGGATCAGAAACTGTCTTGGGCCATGATATTAGCGGGGCTCAAACTCAAGAACTCCAGGTTACGAATCACCATCTCACAAGACACGGGAGAAGGCATACTTTGCTAATTTTGTTTTTTATAATATTCCATACGATCTTGAATGGATACAAAGAAGATACATGTATATTGTGAAAGGATGAGAGAATGGCAAAAAAGGACTATTCAAAATTTTCAATACGTATTTGCTCCTTACTAATACATTTTACATATTTTGACCCTGTATCTTCACATCAAAAGTACATGTGACTTCTATGAAAATTATCAAAATGGAGGGATATACTGAAACGTTTATATATATATACGACTAGATGGAGAATAAATATACCCAAAATACTTGAAGCCTCATCCTTGTTAAAAGTCCATGGAATGTAATTTAGCACGGACAACGCTTCCCTCAGCGGCTCGCATATGTTATTCAGGAATTTTCTGTAGGTTGGTGCTGAAAATTACAACAGATGTATATATCAAAATAAACCTGTTTGCACATTTTTCAGCTTAATGCATAATTTGCATAATTTTTCATTAAGGTATTTTACTAGTTCACCATCCAGAGAGGTGTTATTTTTGTAATCATGCGCGCGCGCGCGCGCGCGCGCGCGCGCGTGCGTGTGTGTGTGTGTGTGTGCGTGTGTGTGTGTTCAATGATGCAATATTCATTATTGGTATACCCCTACTGAACAGTTCCTACAATGTTCCTTACGAAAAAAAGTCCATTATGACCGTTGGAACGGAGAACTGTTAAAATCGACTGCTAAAGACTGTTGACCGCTGACGTCATATATATGGCGCTAAATTGAGTTATCTTTTCCTCATTCGGCAAATGTCGGTTGATTCTGGTAACCGTCAGTAAAATGTAATCAGCCGAGGTGTGCCGAGTGATTCATTCCTGTCGAAATGGTCGATGGTCGTTTCGCTGCGGCGAATGAGGATGAAATCAGCGTTGCTTCGAAGCAAAAAAAACAAAAAATGTGGCGAAAACATCTGAAAATATTCTCAGTGAATATTTTTGACTTTGGACTTATCGCTGATGCCGTGAAGAATTGAAAGACGACATATTAAGAAAATTCCAAGTTACTGTTTAGTTGGGATAAAACAAAACAATTATTGACAGGAGTTTCGGGTAACGGACTGGAGTGCAAGCTGTTGCCTACGGCTTTAGGCAACAGCTTGCACTTCGGNTAACGGACTGGTCTACGGCTTTAGGCAACAGCTTGCACTTCGGTCCAGCAGATCGACTGTTTCCCTCTACCCCAGTCAACAACTGTATAATGAATCACCAGAAATTGATATATGATCGTTCGTAATTGTAGTAAACTAAATGAGTTTAAATGCCAGAACAATACATGCTTTTAAAATGAATAAATGGTTACCGATTTGATCCTTGTCTGGGCAATATTCCTGGCTTAATATCTTCAGCCGTGAATTAGAGAGAAGAAACACAAGTTCCTCTGGGTTAAGTACAGCATTTTCCAATTCCATACCTGCTATTTGAAGAGCAAGGGGCATCCCTTCACACAACTCAATGATTTTTGTAACATAGCAATTATCTTCCATTAAGGGGCAAATGCTTCTAAGAAGATCACGAGAATCCGTGTGTGACAATGGATTCAGAACTAACTCCGAAATGCTTTCGTTCTTCGCGAGAGGACAGATCGTTGACGTAACTATTACATTCGTGTTTTGGGATTTGGAAACAAACGTCAAAACAGAAGAGTATCTTACATCGGTGAACAATATTTCTGCATTGTCTAATACTATCAGTGCTTTCTCAACTTTTCTTGCAGCACTCGTCATTTTGGTAAATAATTCATCGTCTTCCAAATGAGAATGAAAATCATTAACTGACCATTTTTCTCTCTCATTTACCGATTTTTGACATTCATTTGCTTCTAAATCTAATCGTTGAAGCAGTTCTATAGGATCCAGCCCCACTCGAACATCTATTGAAATATGATCCAAACCTTGACAAAACCTTTGTACCAAAGCTGACTTTCCTATCCCTTTCATTCCATGAATTAAAATGAAACCTGAGAATTCACAAAATGCTTTCAATTCCAATAATTCTTTCTGTCTGCCAACGAAGGTCGCCATTTGTGCATACACTAAATACGTCACGCTCTATATGATCGTTATGAAATTGATCAAAATGTCATCAAATTGTTGAATAGAGACCGTATATAGGTAATACAATTATATGGAACGCCGTTACTGCCTTTTAGCGTAAAATGTCGATACTTCTTTATGTTATGTGGATGCATCATTATGTTATGTGGTTACATCATTATGTTACATGTAAGTTGATACATGTACTTCTTTCAATTATGTGGATACATCATAATGTTATATCGATACTTTTCTTTACACTATGTGGATACATCCTTATGTTATGTCGATACTTCTTTACGTTATGTGGTTACATACTTATGTTATGTCAGTACAAACAGGTGAAGTTAACATTGTGTCAACGTAACTCGATACAAAAAAGATATACAAAATGAGTGTAGGGCACACGGACCTCCGACAAAAGCGACGAGGAGGATCAGTGCCATGGAGGAGTAAGCATTCTCTGCTGACCGGTCACACCCGCCGGAGCCCGTAGTCGAAATAAAAAAAGTAACGGGATTACCTGTAGTCAAATCTATAGAAAATGACAGTCTAACAAAGAGGTATGAAACAAATCAGTCAACATGTGACTTAGTGATAATTTTGTATCGCAAACAAGGTCATTATAGCGACCTGTAGAATTTGCGAAAATGATGAGTTAAACAGATTCCTTAAAACCCGCAACGAGTCACTTTTTAGTAGTCAGTTGCTCGCTTTAAAAAGTCCTGAACGCATAGCATGCTCTTGCGCATCGAATCAACGTGGAGATAAAGACACAATAAAGCAGGCGATAGTGGTATATTACTACATAGGAACTCTTTAAGTTATGTGGAAACATTATTATCTTAAGTTGATACTTCTTTACGTTATATGGATACATCATTATATACAATGTATGTTATGTCGATACTTCTTTACATTATGTGGTTACATCCTTATGTTATGTTAATACTTTCTTTACGTTATGTGGGTACATTTTTATGTTACGTTGATACTTTCTTTACGTTTTGTGGATACATCGTTATGTTATGCTGATACTTCTTTACGTTATGTGGATACATCATTATATATATATTATGTCGATATTTCTTTACGTTATGTGGTTACATCCTTATGTTATGTTAATACTTTCTTTACGTTATGTGGGTACATCTTTATGTTATGTCGATACTTCTATACGGTTTATGGTTACATCATTATCTTAAGTTGATACTTCTTTATGGTATGTTGATATTAAATGACGAAGTAAACAATGTGTTAAACGTA
>CAJDSM010022719.1:21456-49594 GCA_903981925.1 Ostrea lurida
AGAAAGGATAGTAAAATAAGATCACTGCACTTCATCATCACAGTCCTTTATACAGTCTAGGTAGCAAGTGCCAAAATCATTTCCTCCTCGATTCTTGGTGTTTCAGTTTATTGAATTTGAGAACTAGGACACACTGTATATTTTGTGATTGAAATTTGGAACAAAGTTCCTTATGTCAGTTTAGATTCGGCTTGCCTGTATATATGGATTGACACCTTCACCTAATCACAGACTGCGGGAGCAGTCCTTAATATTAATTGATTTCATTTCTACAAACAGACATTTTAATCTTTGATTGGTTCTAGCAATTAATGTGCACTTAGGCGACACTGTCTTGTGATTTGACTGTTCAAATTTATAACTCAATCATTTTTAATTTTGTATTGTTTACTGCCTAGTATGTAAATCCCAAAATAAGAAGTCAATAAGTCTTCCCTTTAAATGAGAGCTCCCATAAAGGAATTATTTTTATCTCCCGATATGATGAGTTCCTACAGTCTGAGGTGGTTTTTTAAAATATTTTTTTTATAGGCCTACTAAACTGCTCAATAGTGCCCATACCTACATGTTGGAGAAAAACAATTCCTTCGTGGGCATGCATCCTCATGTGAACAGAAAATTTAATGTGTTTTCAATTTGGGATTTTCGTACCTAGACAGTAAAGCAATCAAAAATCAATGACAATAGAGAGTTAGTACATGTATAACTTTTAAATTAGCAACCCCCTAGCTATATGACATTTGTAACTGAAATGCTCTGGGATTCAGTGATGGTGCATGATCTGTCAAAATATCCAGGTGAGCTGAATATCAACCAAGATTACATATAATAGGTTCCATTCTCCGATGTAAAAATCAAAGAGTGATGATCCACCACATCTAATCATCATTGAAAGATAGTGGATAAGTATACACAATGCAGGTGATTTCCAGAAAGTCTCTAAATATTTTGAATTTACCCCTGCAGTACTGAATATATCTTTCACAGATTGGGAGATTTCAGGACCAATCCCATCTCCTGGTATCATAGTAACGAGCTGCCGTCCTTCTGTGCAGTAAGTCCGAGCACCCTGAGGAAATGTCACATAAAACAATATTATACATCAAATCAATCAGGGCCTATACATCTTTGCTAGAGTCATTGACTCTAAAACTCATCGTTTTCCAGGCGCCAAGACCTGAATTCATTAAAATTGTGATAATTCATAGACATCATTAGATCAATCTCCATTCATAAAAATATGTTTAAACGCCAACAACTAACATTCAAACTAAGATAAAGGCTTCAGATGAAACGAAACTACATTTCTGTTTACAAAACGTCGTCTGCATATCTCCACGTGGGCTTTCAAACGCCGGTTTTCTTATACCATCTCTCTTATATTAACCTTAAATCTCTTTAAAATTAAGTAATACAACTTTTTTCCATACATAACCCACTCACCACATTTGGAAGATCCTGAAGTAACCTTTTTAACGCGTAACGAAAAGCCATCGTTATGACCTTCAAAATGGAGAGTTCCAATAAATTTCGATTTCCGTCTCTAGTCAGGGTCTTTCGGACGCTTTAATTATAAAATGGAGATCTCAAAGTTCAAAATATACCTGGAATCAAAGTACCCAGAGTACTGCCAGTGTTTGCAAAGAAGGTAATTATTAAAGGGGGGGGGGGGGGGGGGGGGGGGGGGGGGGCTTAAGTTTTGAGGAAGATTATATATAACAAATATGTGTTGAGTTAACAAATTACTCTGCAGCAATTAGTGTACAAAAAGGTGAAGTTAACATTGTGTCAAACGTAATCATAATCCAAAAAACATATACAAAATCGAAGTGTAGGGCAACATGGACTTATGTCTTATGTCTCAGGTTCGAGTCTTGCAACAGGACCATGGACATTCTTCCTCTCATCTCTTCCATACTTCCTTTTTATGAAACAGTTGCACCCAGACATATATGTCAACATCTTGCTCAATTTTTGATGTGATGCATACAGTGTGTGTGTGCTTGTCTGTGCATCTGTATATATTATCAATCCTGCTTTCAGCACCATCCCTGGCCAGCAGGTTAATTGCTGTGATAAAGCAGAATGAGTAATTTAGTCATGCATCTCCACAATTAGACTAGTATATGTGGCTCAAAATTATGGTAACCCTCTCCAAGGTAGCATATGGAAATTGGGCACTTTTCAGCCCCAAGGAGAACCACAATTAGGTCTTGGAGACTAGCTAGGTGCTTTAAAATGCATGGCTTAATTGTTGGTGTGTGGAGATGCATGACCCTGGTTCCTGCAATACCCTAGCCCCCAGCTATGGGTCAGATTGTTTCACTACAAATCAACTTGAAGACAGTTTGGGAAAATAAAATGATGGGGGATTAACCCCAAATAAAAACATGGGTATACCGGTAATCAAAGATTACAGAGCTGACACCTCAACAGGGTAACACCTTTACATTGGTGGGTGCCATTATCATATTTCTGCTTTATTTTATCCCACAGGATTTTCATCCGTAACACTTTATCATATTACACAACATTAAAAAATTATCATGATGTACATAATATAACATCTATATTATAATATATACAATATGATCATTTAAAATTATTATACTATATATAGGATCTCCCATGGGTTGTGGTTTGATATAAATTATATCAAACCACGACTCAAAGGAGATTCATTTTATCACATGTTTAACACCCCCCCCCCCTTCTCATTCTCCGTTTTCTTTCTACATTACATCTGGCACTGCAGGTTATACCAACAGTCCAACCACCCAGACTTTGAGGACATTCAAAGAGGTTCCTCCTTCTCTAATTCTGAGAGCAAGACATGTTTTTTGCACCAAATACAACAGAAAGGGAGACAGCGTGACAATTAATCCATATGAGAATTTGAAACCAGGCCCTCTGAATTTTTCATTGGTTGTTTTAATATGAGGTACTGAGTCATTGTATGTCATGTACTGTCATCACTTTTGTAAAGAGTGAATTGTATGAACACTGAACCAATGAACATTAAAGCTTACGACATACGTTGGGTAGATTAGACCATAGAAACTCCCAGGGGCCTCTGGATCGAAAAAACATAGATAAAAAGATAAAATAGCTGCTTTAATACCAAATCACTTGCACAAACTCACATGAATGGATCACATAAAACATGTTTAGTACTTACCCTAATACACGTGTATCATAAGCATGATATGCAAACAAATATCTTCATGTCCATGTATCGTCATCTCAAATACAGTAAAACATGGTTACAGCAAACACACTTATAATGAATTCACAATTACAGTGATTTTTATTCCTGTCGTTATATAACTAACTCCATTTACAAAAAACCAAAATTTTTTGTTCCCAGCGCTTTGCTATAAGCATGTTTTACTGTAATGCATTTCATGCCATCTTTACAACATTGGTCTGTTTATCTTCTCCCAACCAACCAACAAAATTACAACCTGACTGAAAACTTCTTTAAATTAGCCTTCATATAAACATTCTGGAATTTTCTCATTCTATCATTACCAGTTTTAATTT
Source organism: Ostrea lurida (assembly GCA_903981925.1). NCBI lineage: Eukaryota > Metazoa > Mollusca > Bivalvia > Ostreida > Ostreidae > Ostrea > Ostrea lurida. The sequence goes on from CAJDSM010022719.1 coordinate 25,000, forward strand.
CACATCTACCACTGCTTGATCATTTCATGAGAAGTGTCAAATAATGCTGTGTTTAATAAATTTTGAAAATTTAAGCACTGTTAAAAATAAATTCTTTACTACCTCCCTCCCCATACTTTACATGCTGGTTGGGAGAGGGCAAGCAAACAGTTGCTTATAAAACGTCACCTCATGTCACATTTAAAAACCCATATCAAAACTGCACAATTTCCTATGTAAGAAATATTCATATAATCATAAAATAATGCATACAGCATTTAAAATATCATTCTGAATTTATTTAATAAATTCGTGCAAACAATGATACACATGCATTCCTCAATGTTCCGATCTCCGTGGGAAATCGTTGATAAAGTTACTGTCTGTTTCGGAACTTCCACTGCTGCTGCGACTTCTATGACCCCCTAACATGGCGGGAATATCCTCCTGCGAATCACCCGACCCTGGTGGTGTTAAGTTACACCCACCAATGGCACCTATACACCTGTCCTTATCAAGCTCTGCTAGTTTTAGCTGAGAGTTTTTGTGTTCGTGTATTCTGAGCTGCGACTCTACGCGATTAGAGGATCGGTCATCATTCCGCCGAGCTCGCCGATGTAATAAATGTTCTGTTGGCAGTCGGTACATGGAATCAAAATCTTGCGATCTCTCTGAACTTTCGCGATTTTTATCAATTTTGTTTCTCTTCATTTTCTCCTCTTTTCGACTCTCTGCTCTGGGTTTCTGTTTTGATTTGGGTTTAATGTCTGCATGTTTGTCAGAATGATTCCTGGGTCGGTTTTTCTCAGTTTTCTGGAAAACTTCCCGTGGGGATTCTGCCCGTCTCTCCTCATTTAATCTATCTTTTTGCCTCTGATTTCTTAACTTTCTATGAGCAACAAGATTTTTGGACATTTTCTGCGAATTATCATCTACTTTTTCCTCCCTTGATATATCAGTGTTTGCATGTAAAAAATTTGTAGCATTTTCGCTGTATAAATTTGACGCATAGCTATCAACATGGGAATCATTGTCTTTGGCCTCAAATATTTGAAATTCAGGCAAGTCCTTTTTCAAAGTAAGCTGCGGTTCTGGTTGTTTAATCGGAATTAATCTTATACCATTCTCCTCCGGCTTCCTGTCGTCTCTCTGTCTAGGAAATACAGTTTGCTGGCTATTTTTCGGAACAGACGAATGCCCATTTTTCTCCTCTTTTGGAGAGAGTTGCTCTTTCTTGTTTTCTTCGTCAGGAAGATTCACAATTACTTGCAGAGAGAGTTCTTTTGGTGAAGGGCTAGAATTTTCCAGAAAGTTTAGTTTCTCGGACATCTGCAAAAGCAGGGCTATGTCGGAATACTTGTTATCCATGTTTTCTGACAAACTTTCAGATGAGGAAGATCTGGATACGTTTTCCCGATTTTTGGCCGTGACTTGGTCTGTGGTCATCGAGTCGGTGATTTTATTCATGTCACATGCCTGACCACAGTGAATCACTGGTTCTATCACCTCATTCCCCAACATGCGACGCAGTGTTTTAGGCGACAGCTCGTCCACCTGCAAATAACAAAACACATACAAGTAAAAAGAAACCTGTTGCTAAATACAGGATATCACAACCATTATTAGGTTTCTCATTCCATTTAATGTTTAGTATGTCCATTGAAATCTTGTTTCTGTGTTGGTTTGAGTGACTTTTCAGTACACACATTTAACCATGCATATATCAGATAGTGGATGCAGGCACTTTGTGTCATTTTTAAATATGAAAGGGTGGGGGCAGAAAAAAGAAGTTTTCCTCATAATTGTTTTAAATTTTTTTTAAAAATTGCTACTGTAAACTGACCAGCTGAAAAATTGCTCTTTAAATAAAAAACTTTGTATGTGATTATTGATAATGGGAAATATGTAACTAACCCCACCCTCTCCCCTCTGACATGTCTGGAAATCGATGCATAAAATGTGATTATTTACGACATCACTGCATGGTGGTCAGTTGTTATATGCAATGACTAAGGAAAATCTTAGTTCTGATGACAACTGTCTTAGTTGAAACCAGTCACCAAATAAATTCAAAGAGCATTCTTACGATGTGTTCGTGACCTATTTTATTACTTTTAAGTTTTACTGTATGAATTGTTAAACTACTGTATGAATTAAAGTTTGTTTTTGGAGGCAAAAACATATATGTCTCCCCCCTGTGCTGTCAGTTGAATAGTTTCAAAGGAGTTGTGTTTTGAGGATGGCAAATTTCTAAGTTCAAATGGCCTTAACTCCCACAAAAATTAGGGGATCAAAATTTCCTGGTAATATGCACATTGCACAACTACATATGATGTCCTTGCTACAGTCCCTGAAACGTTCTACTTTACCACACGCACGGTGACCGCACGCAGAACGAACGGTGACCGGAGAACGCACAGTGACCGCATGGTGAACAACGAATGAAAAATGACTAAACGCATGGTGACCGCACGCAGGACGCACGGCAAAATGGTAAAGCAGAACATTTCAGGGACTGTACATATCAAGTTTCTTAAAATTCGGATCAGTAGTTTCAGAGGAGTTGCGCTGACAAGGTAATATTCATGAGGATTTAAGGCAAATTTCTAAGTTCAAACGGGCATAACTCCAACAAAAATCAGAGGATCAAAATTTCCTGGTAATATGCACAACTACATATGATGTCCTTGCTACATATCAAGTTTCTTAAAATTCGGATCAGTAGTTTTAAAGGAGTTGCGCTGACAAACTTTGTGACGGACACACGGACAGACAGACAGACGGATAGGCCAAAAACAATATGTCTCCCCACCATAGGGGGAGACATAATGAGCATCTGATTGTGATATCTGTGGTCGGACTGACCTCATTTTCCACATGGAATGACCGAAGTACACTGGGTTCGTCCTCAGGACACCTGTACTCTGCCAGATACACGTGATCCAGCGCATCTTCAGCTGACATCCGTCTGTCCGGATTAAATAGGAGCAGGTTCTGTAACAGATCCAGGGCTGAAAACAAAAACAGGAAGAAACATGAATGGGATAAGAATTTGTGTTAGATAAATTCCTAAACCTCTTGTAAAAGCAGCTATTAAGTCAACAAAAAACTTGATTTCAGTAAAATCAGCTCGACTGACAAAATGTATAAGATAACAAACAATGATTAATCTCATATCAAAATCCTATTATAAAAGATATAAGAATTAAAAGCAACACAGTCATGGACCCCAGAGGTGGGCTCAGGTGCCTAGAAGCAAGCATCCCCTGTCGACCATACATACCCGCCATAAGCCATTTATTCTGAACAAGTAAACAGAATAATCCATAGTCAAAAACAGTGTACATGTATAAAGAATTGCTGAAAAATGGGTTCACTGTAACTGTGTTTTACTGTGCTTACAATAAATGCTTGTGATTATTACTTACTAAACAGGGATAGAAACTCCCAATTTTGGCAACTCGCAATTAATTGCTAGTACTCATAATTTGAACTCGCAATTTCCAAAGACTACTCGCAATTTAAACCTTAAGCTTAAAATCTAATTTCAGATGACACCATGTGTTTGATTTTTTTAATCAAAGACACAAAATACGAACCCGTAATTGATTAAAAACTTTAAAGAAGCCTAATTGTGTTTATTGTTTAACTTTTATACAGAGACTTGTACAGTGTCATATTAAACAATGTTTTCTTATTGATGAACAAGTTGTTTTTAACACGGCTAATAAACGAAACCGGAAAGGAGCAGGGTTTTCTGGGGGAAAATTAACTCGCAATTTTTTGCAAGTTTACAAATTCTTAACTCGCAAATTAGATATTTCAACTCGCATTTTGCGAGATTTATATAGTGAATTTCGAACCATAGTAATTATAATAAAAGTTTGTGAAAGAAACACTGATGTCCCTGTATAGCAGAAAGGTAATTCTGGTACAAAAAAAACCCTTTTTGTAACAACTAACAAGGAATACATATGTGAAATATGACATCCCTATTACTTACCATTCAAAAGTTATGGGCAAGGTTTTCGAAAATAGGTCAAACTCCATGGTCATGATATCGCACATCATGGTACAAAAGAAAGGTCTTGTCACAAGGAATACAAATGTGAAATATGAGACCCCTATCACCATCCATTCATAATTTATGGCTATAGTTTTGCAGACACAGAGACTAACAAATGGACACATACTAAAAATCATGTGCCCCTGAATTATTTTAGTACAGAGACATAACAACGTCATGTGATTCACCTGCTACAAATGTTTTAAAAACTCTAATAAAACTTTTCATTCAGTGTACCTACCATCTTCTGATAGCTCCTTGAACTTGGCTTTTAATGCCGTCTTAGGCGACCTTGATCTGTTTCTGAGGATGTTGATGGGCAACACCTGGGTCAGTTTGTTCCATTCATTGTCACTCAGGTGGGTCACATCAAGAATTTTCCCGATCTGATCCATTTCATTTCCCCCAGAGAAAAGAGGTTTCCCCGCCAACATCTCTGCAAATATGCATCCAACACTCCACATGTCAATGGCCTTGGTGTAGTCCCTAGGGGAGATAATCAGCTCGGGGGAGCGGTACCAACATGTCCCCACTCCATCGGTGAGGTAACCCTAAAAACACAAAAGTATACTCACGCTGTGTCAATGGGTAATATCTATGGTTTTCAGAGCTTTCCAATATACAGACATTTTGTAACTTAAAACTCTTGAACTGCCACATTGAATGTAGCATATCAAATGTAGGGATTAATCTGCTAGGACCTTTTATTACATTTTCAACAGTGAAATACTGTATTTTATCCATTGAATAAATATATTTTCACTGGTGAAAATAACAAAATGTTATTTCACTATAGTGCAAATAACACCTGATTGTGACGTTATATTATGTTAATATGTTTTGTAATTTACGTCCTTTGAGATTTGATATTAATCTTGTTCTAAAACCAAAGAAAATGTAATAAACAAGAAATTCAATGTTTTAAATACTTTTTTAGTTGGATATGGAATTTATTTCACTTGTGAGGCAGGATAGTAAATATTTTCACTTCGAACTCGTGAAAATATAAACAGTCCTGTCTCACTCGTGAAATAAATTCCATATCCAACTAAAAAACATTGAATATCCTCTATATACCTTATGAGAGTATTCCATATCGACTATCCTGGCCAGTCCGAAGTCGCCAATCTTCAGTGTGAGATCCTCAATATTGATAAGAAGATTGGAGGGCTTGAGATCGCGGTGGACCACGTTCGCTGAATGAATGTATTTGAGTCCTCGAATCAGCTGGTAGAGAAACAAACGAACGTGTTCCTCCAACAGAACCTGACATTGAATCAGCTGCCGCAGGTCCGTGTCGAGTAACTCCTGCACTAGATACAGTGACGTCAGTTCGTTCAGAGGAATGCTGTTGGAGTAATTCGTTAGCTGGTTCCCATTGGGTCCCAAGATCTCGTACACTGTCACAACGTTCTCATGTTTGAGTCGCCTCATTATCTTAATTTCGCGCAGCGCATACTTGCAGCTTTTCTTGTCGAAGAAGGCAAGCTTTTTTATGGCTACAGCTTTGTCGCAGTCACTGTCTATCGCTGAAAAGACAATGCCACTTCCACCGAACCCCAGGGGTTTTAAATCAATGAAGCGTGGATCCACTTGGAACCCCGAGGTGGCATTATTGGGGTTTGGAGATGATGGGCTCCTTCTAGCCATTCCTTAAGGCTTCAAATCTGAAATTCAGAATTATGAAAAAGAATAACTTTTAAAACAGTAAACATGTTGCTATACATGTATTTGACCACCTATTGTAAATGCAGTTAAAATTAAACACATTTTCTAAACAAGCATTACCGTAGCAATGTGAACAAGAGGCCCACACTCGCCTCACCTGAGCATCTCACAAAGAAGAGCAGTAGTAGCAACTTTAATCCCCTATTGTGCCCCACCCAACCTCGGAGGGAAGGCATAATCTAAACAAACTTAAAGGCATATTGTCTAACAAAATCTCAATATTTTTATTTCACTTAGAATGCATTGAAATCGTAAGATTATGATGATATTAAATTAAATATTTTTACCAATATGATTATTTACTGTTATTCTTACTCCAAACTAATAAAATACAGTTTCGTTGAATTCTTATCGGGAAGACAAAAATTCGATTTAGCCCCGCCTTTATTCATATGACCCCTAGTTTGAACTCGTTCGGAAAGCATTCGCGCGTGCTCACACGCAGTTACCAAGGGGCCTCAACGACAAAAAATTCTCAAAATGACTAACAGCACAATGAAAATTCAATTTTTCAAGTACATATAAACTAGGAAGTTAAAAGAAAATAATACAGCAGTTCATAGAATATATCTAAGTAATAGGATGTGTATTTTCTCTTCAACTGTTAACTGCTGGGCCTATAGCATTGTGACGTCGTTCTCTGACGTTGTCGACAGTTATCGGAAACGTCATCAGAATCTTGTATATTCGTATAATTAATCAGATTCTCTGGGCAGACAAACTTCACAATAACGACAATTATATCATTTTATTTTTTACAATTTACCATTTTTTACTCCTTTTAATCTTTTTAACTCAATACGCATTATTTCTGCTGATCAAAAAAACACTAATTTGTTAGACAATATGCCTTTAAATCTACTCCATATCAGGAAGCTTTCAGGTAAATATCCACTTGTCTGGTTCAATGAAGAAGATTTTAAAAGAATTTCCCTATATATTTGCATGTAAAATATTGACCCTTATTGTGGCCCCACATTACCTCTGGGGGTCATGATTTGAACAAATATTCATCTTTACTATATCAGGAAGCTTTGATATAAAATTCAGCTTTTCTGGCCCAGTGGTTCTTGATAAGAAGATTTTTCCTACATAATCATATGTAAAACTTTAATCCTCATCGGGGCCCATCGTACCCCCGGGGTCATGATTTGAACAAACTTGAATCTCCACTATATCAGGAAGCTTTCATATAAAATCCAGCTTCTCTGGCCAAGTGTGTTCTTGAGAAGATTTTTAAACATTTTCCTTATAAAATCATAAGTAAAACTTTAATCCCCTATTGGGCCCCATCGTACCCCGGGGTCATGATTTGAGCAAACTTGAATCTCCACTATATCAGGAAGATTTCATATAAATTCCAGCTTTTCTGGCCCAGTGGTTCTTGAGAAGAAGATTTTTAAATTACACCACCCTATTTTTGCATTTTCGTGATTATCTCCCCTTTGATGAGGGCCTAGTCCTTTATTTGAACAAACCTGAATCCCCTTCACCCAAGGATGATTTGTACCAAGTTTGGTTAAATTTGGCCCGGTGGTTCTGGAGAAGAAGTCGAAAATGTCAAAAGTTAACAGACAGACGACGGACAGAAGACGAGACAAAAGCGATCAGAAAACTAACTTGAGCCTCGGCGCCTTCGGCTCAGGTGAGCTAAAAACCAGTGGATTTTAGGATTTCATTTTCAATGTAGTTTGTACATGTATATGATATGAAAAAGAAGGCATCTGCCTCTGCTAAGTATTAAACCCAGATCCGCTGGCACATTAGTCCAGAACTCTATCCACTGACTTTAAGAATTAATCCATTTGTGCAGTAGTGAGAACACTGGACTCTTACATACAAGGTTGCGAGTTTGATCCCTAGTAGACACATATCTGACATTGTCATCTGTATCTCACAATATGTTTTATGTTCTGGTACAAATATCGTTGAATTTTCACTCTTTATAAACCCATGTATTCCTACCACCACATTACTATTCATTCAATATACTGTTAGTTAGTGTTGTTACGATAGTCGGTGACTATCGAAAAATCGTCGCTGAAAGCAGCACCTAGAACAATCAATTATAAATTTTGAACATCAATTGTCACTGACTATTCCGGAAATAGTATAATTCACTGTAACGGTTTCAGTTTTTATATTACTAAGAGACTTAACTCTAATATTCTTGTGACAATGACCGACACTCGTACTTTCAGATGAACTACACTCTGAAGAGTTGTCAGAACTAGATGTGCTATCATAATCACTATAACTAAGCTGACGTTTGCATTTAGGGGCACTAGCTGCGTTTGGTTTTTGTACTCTCAGGAGAGCGTCTCATGCCCTGGATAGGCGATTCATAATTCCTGTACCCTGTAATGGCGAGCGTACTTGAGTATCCTGATGTGGCAAAAATCTCGTGTCCAGACGTGTATAGCTGTTCAATTCGATAATCGATAGTAAATTTTGTCAGATTTTACTGCACTACTGTTAGTAAAGGGGGAAATATTTGCTTGGGATCTTATTTTCAAAATATTCACGATTACGTAAACGAACACAAAAATAAAACCATCACAATGTGCTGTTCAAAGTACTTGTGGTATGAGTTCATTTATTCAAAGGGGCTTATCTGCAAATCTTAAACCATATTGTAATACTGAACAATGAGGATCGCGAAAGTTTAGGTCTACTTGTCATATTCTAACTGTGACTCGGTCCCCTCATCACAGTTAGAAATCCTTCCCTATACTCGCAATGTAGCAAATCGGAGCGGATCCACTCTGAAATGAATTTCACAACTATTACATGGAATGTATGTAGAAATAGGTCTTATTTAGTAGTAACGAACCTTTTCTGATAACTTTTTAAAATTTAAATCACATGAAAAATGTGTGAAATTCTTTGAATCAAATTATGGCATAATACTGTTATTTGCACCGCGAGTTATCTCCAAGAGTTATCTACTCTTTAAATTTGGTTTATTCCGTTGAATTACTATAGGAATATGCAAATTTTTCAAAACTTTTTTCATGACACACGTGAAAGAAGTATAAATTAAAACACTAGCTAAATGGAATAAGCGGTGCAGATAACGGTATTATGCCAATCAAATTTACTGCCATTTTGCCAGATGTGGCAGAGTAAATCAGAATGGCAATGTACTGTAAAATCTCCAATTACAAGGCAAATATTTAAAACTTCTCTGTCGATCTCGTTTCTTTGCCATAAGGTCTGTATCTACAAATTCCGTTTCACTACGAAGCAAGTATAGGGGTAGAATTCTATCGTTAAACCGGGTCTGGAAGACATTTGTTATTTTAATGATAGAACATTCTATCTAGGAGCACATGTGCTAGCTAGCCTACTACACCACTTATGAGGTCTAGCTTGATTAATATCAACAACATAAAAATCTGGCAAGTCGATTTAATCTATCTGACTCAATGAAGCAGAAAAAAACACCACCATATCATATACCTAAGCAGATAAATTCTAGCAACATTTCGTTACTGCATTGGACCTAGCCATTACATTATAGCCCCGACCACATCTCATCGACCAAGGTTCACTATTTAAAATAACGTTATATACCCTTCTTCTCTTCAAATAAGCATTTTGATATCATCTACTAAGATTCACTAACAATTAGTAATTAGCATAATCAATAATTACCATATCTATTAAAATAAATCTTCCTGAATATTTGTCAACAAAAAATCTGAGAAATGGTAACAAAGTGGCAAAACATAACTCGTACTACTGAGTTTCGTTTCTAAATATCCATACATTAAAAATAATATTATGCAAAGTAAATATTCATTAAAATGCTTTATAATTATAGATTTATTTCTACATCTGATATAGAAATTTTTCTGACCATAATTATTATTGGTATTACTTTTTAGATGTTTCTCAAGTAACAAAGTACGACTTAACCTTTATATTACAAAATATGGTTTTGAGACGACCCTTTAGGAAGGAATCTGTCTCACGTTGACGCATTTCCCCTGTGACGTCACTTTCAGGGTTGGAGAGAGAAAGATGGCCAGCGCAGTGCAACAGAACGTCGAAAATTGGAAGGCCAGGCTCGATAAAGTCTTGCACGAGAAAAATGGCTTTACTGATCTTTTGGCAAAGGCAGAAGGAAAGACTGGAGTGCGCAGACTCTACATTGCTCTTGGTATGTTTTATTTATCAATCTGTTTTTCGCCTTATGGCCCGGCCCGGTGACGTGATCAGTGTTCACATCAACAGCTGTTTTATAAATATTTAAAACCTGCTTTTGCTCTAGATTTTATCTATTATGGACCAGGAACATAGCTGTTGTTTAGATTACAAAAATGGTTTTCATTAGAACCGATATACTGTATGACTAACTATATTCCTGGGGGAAAAAATATATATCACGGGATTAAAACGTGATAAGTTCATATCTGAATGAACAAATGTGAAAGGTATGAACAGCAATATGTAGGAAAATCTATGGCAATTTCACAGTTAGTATTTGGTTAGCAGAAATTTAAATAGGGGTTGGAGATCAGTCAAGATCATCAAGGACAAACTGTTATAAAAGATGACATCTAAAATCTTTGCAACATTCTTCCACCCAAATGGTACAGTGTTGGGGACACAGACATCGATTTAAGATTTCTTATACCAGCACAGAGACCCTCAAAGGATCGTTCTTGTCCATGTTATGGTTTTTCATCTGTCCTCATGTTGACTGATATACTCCACTTTTTCAAATTCATCATTGTAAATATAATGGACTCTCCTTTGTCTTTCACTAATAGCAATGCAATAATACCTTTATTAAGGACTGACTATAATAATAGGAAAAGGAAGATCAGGAAATGTGAGAATTGATCATTGAACATAGCTTTGAATCTTCCACCAGCAAATGATGCTAGCTTTGGAGTTTGTTTCACAATCTTTTCAAAAACTCGCACAATGCCTAAGATTACCATATTTTTAATCAGACTTGTAAAACTTTGTCTAGCTCAAGTGAACAATTTAGCTCCAGAAAAGTTTAGTGAGTAATGAGTCTTCGTTCACACCTTTCCCTGAAGCTTTACTCAAAATAAACATCTGTAGGTTGATTTGTTGTGCACCAAACAGCGACGTGTGTGTTTATGATAGAAATGTTTGTACAGGAGTATCAAATTTAATCATTAATTCTATGTATTTGGTATAACAAGATATAATATCTTTAAATAATGTACTTAATAGTTACATGTACATGGAGGTTGTTGACCATGAGTCTAGTGCGATATTTAGTCTACTTATTCTATGTTGTGTCTTAATATGTGTGTATGCCTAAGCCTTTGTGATATATTGTAATCATACCGTCTTGTAAACATGGTGTGCATGTATGTAGCAGGATAATGGCTCTTTAGAATTAAGGTTTTTATTTGTTAAACCTGACTTTAAATAAATATTGCAGTTAACACACGAAATCATATTTTTTCAAAGTTTGTCTTTGTAGGTTTTTTTTTTTTGTCTGTATCTTTATAAGTAAGTTGCTGTAGTGTTTCCAAATGGGACAGCCCATTATTGATAAGAAAGCTTCCAAATTTACTAGTAGTAAACACAGCTGGCAGGCATTAGAGTTGAACTCTGATGTAACTCTATTTAAACTGTTAACTCATCTACTGTATAGGATTAAGGAAGAGGGAAATGCCACTTAGGCCTTAAATCCAAGACCTCTGACTGTAGAGGGTAGTGGGGTTTAAGGCGGGTACGTTTGGTTTACCTAACAAACTATAACCTCAGTAGGTGTGTTCAATTCCTTTGTTTTTTAATGCATCATTTGTTTCCCTTTTATTAGTTGTAACAATAATTATGTATTTATTTACCTTTTTGTAATGTAATTTGATAAAATTAGGGTGACAGCTTGTGGGAACTTATAAAATACTTGTATTTTATGATTCATGGAATGTATCATTTATGATTACTAAATGATGGAAAATGTACAGTAAATTTTGATAAATACCTTTGAGCTGATGCAGAATAATAATGTGTAACCAGAATTGACAACTGCATGATTAAGGGCTCACTAGTCACTTTGTAGTACATGTAGAATGCATAAAATGTCTCTGGAGAAAAACCTTAAAATTATTATACTAGATGTAAATTTATAAATTAAGTACATATTTAGCAGATTACTTATCATGCTTATTTGCATTATATTTTCAATCTTTTAGGGCTTCTTGGGATAGTTGTCCTCTATCTAATGGTTGGATATGGTGCTCAGTTCCTGTGTAATTTTATAGGCTTTCTGTATCCAGCTTATGCATCGTAAGTATACACAGACGACCTCAATAATCAATGTATGAAATACATCTCGTCATGTAACAATGTATCCGGAGCTTTACTGAGGCTTTGATGGCTCCCTTCCTTCACATTTAATCCGTACACTACAGCAATTGTTTATAACATGCATTGTGAATTGCATTTTCATGAAATCATTTAGGAGACATAATACAGTATTTTGCTGCTGATTTTAACTGGTACACTGTGAAATAAAAAAAAAAGAACTGTCAGATAGAAGAAATATTTGATTTATGATTGTTCAAGCAACAAAGCAGAATTTTTTAAAGTACTAAAAAGCATGATTTTTTTTCTATCTCTCGTCTTCAGATTTAAAGCCGTAGAAAGCACAAACAAGGACGATGACACTGTCTGGCTGATCTACTGGGTTGTCTACAGCTTTTTCGCGCTCTTAGAATTCTTCACAGACATCTTCCTGTTCTGGATTCCATTCTATTGGCTCCTTAAGGTCAGCTGACTTTGATTTACTGCCGCGTTGGGGGGGGGGGGGTGTCTAGCTTAAATGGATAAAAATGCATTTTCCACCAAAAAAAATACTTGGGAGTAAAAAAAAAACTGGTGACAATTTTCAATCACAAGCTAGGTTCATTGGATGAGTTGTGGTTACTATTGTTCAGCCTCAAGACCATGAACTTGAGAATAGACTCAGTCTAAATCTTGATTACTTATATCTTAAGATTTTTAGCCACTGATGCTTGAAAATACCACAAGATTCTTTTTAAAAAAAAAAAGAATCAAAATGCAACAAATACTGAAATTTTATTTGTTTATGAAAATTATTCAAAAGTTTGCTGGATTTGAAATTTAGACTAAGTCTATTCTCAGTTTTTGGTCTTGAGGCCAGCTTTGACTATTTTGTTAATTGAAATGAGTAGTCCCATACTCATTGATGTTAAATGAGTCTTTTGGGGGGGGGGGGGGGGGGGCTGTGTTTGTCCCTGTAGGACAGCTTTAATGTGTGTTTTGTGTGGTTTCAGTGTATCTTCCTAGTGTGGTGTATGTCCCCTACATCATACAATGGCTCCCAGACGCTGTACTACAAAGTCATCAGACCATTTATCCTCCGCTACGAGAAGAAAATTGACACCGCCTTGGATCGTGCCACAGAAGCAGCACAGGAAGGTAAGGGAGATAACCACGATTGACATCTGTAATTTGTCCACTCTCTCTCTATGTATATATATTGTGTACTATATATATATGTGTGTGTATTGGATTTTCTTTTGTTTATACCAATAGTTTGTCACTTATACATTGTATATAAATCATTTGATTTTGAAAACAGCATTTCATCTAACAAGTCATTTCCTAATTAATCTTACATTACATCATGACTTAGCTACATGTATATATATTGCAGATTAGATTAGATATCTATTAAAGATGAATATCCAATTTATGACTGTATGGATGAAAATATTTTATACTAAATTTGGTGCATATCTCTAATTAATTAAGATTGTGTCATATTGATGTTCACTATATGATATTCCTTGTAAAAACTATATGCATTTCTTTTATGAATGTTTTTTAGTTAAAAAGAAGTTAAAATAAAACAGGTACACGTATAACCTCTTTCTCCCTATCACTAGTCAAACCTGGTGTCGCAGTTAATATGCAGAAAGAAAGATGTGTGATTTTTTGTTTATTCGGAAAAGTGAACTAATGAATAGATATAAACACTGCCAATCAAAGCTTTATCCATGCTAGTACGCAACACTGTCTTGTCTTTTCTGATTAATGTGCTGTTTTTTTCTGTGCTTAAGTGTTTGGTCTAGCGTCCAAAGCCACAAAACAGGGTGAGTTCCTAGAACATTTCAGCATCACACATTCCCTCATATCCAATGGCTTGATCATCAACCTCTACGAATCATGTCCTAAATTTATCTGAGTATCAAAGCTTCCATAACCATCAGTCTGGTGTGCAAGCATTATGCATAAAAACATATATTCATCAAGAAACTCCAGAATTTCAAAGGATTTGTGTTTGCAGAACATTGCAATATATGTATATGGTAAATCAAGCATTGGATTTCGCGGTACTTTTGATAGGGTCATTTTAGTTTGTTTCAAGTGCACACATTTTGTTTGCATGCCTTGTTTTGATTCATGTTTTTTTTTTTTTTTGTCTGTATAATGCTTCCATGATATTCCTAGTGTAAAAAAATGTTAATTAATCAATGAAGGTGAGCTTAATTTTGACGATTAGTGATGGAGGATAACAAACTTTCAGTTCTTGTTTTCAATTGCACTATGTTTAGTTTTGGAAGGGTCTATTATCAATCCTTACTAAATGATTCTAATAACTTTAAAGCACTGAGATATGGATAGTTCTTGATAAATTTTGGTGAAAGATATTGCATACTTATAGATAAAAACAAAAAGACTGCAATTTCAAAAGTTGTGCTAGTAGCATACTTACAAATGTTCATGATTTTCAGTGTACATAGTTCAACATCTATCAGTAATATGGAATAACTGAAATCATATATATTTGTGACATAATTTTGTTTATATATCATTGTTTTCATGGTATTTACAGAACAAGGTACAATAATTTATAAAGGCCTATTTTGGTCTTTAGTATGAATTGAAAATTTGAAATACATTTGAAATATTGTCAGTCTCAATACATGTAACTAGTGTGACGTGGAGGAGGACGGATATGGTGAATACATGTACTCCTTTTTTATCTTCTTTTTTAGAAGCAGATCTTAGACACTTTATGCTGCAGGAAAAACAGTGCTATCTTGTGTATCTGAGATTTACATGATTATATATCTAAGATGCATCTGACTCGAGAGCATGAAAAAAGAGAATTTATGTTTATCTGATTACATGAAATAAGTAAATATGGAAAGCTTTTTGTTTTATATGGAACTAAACAAATTATAATCTTTGAGTTAATAAAAATGTATCTGAAATTGGGGACTTGGAAAATTTTTAAAATAAAATCTTTCTCTCCCAACAGCTAACCGATATACAATATGTTATTAGGGCCATGCATCGACAGATGTGGCATCCTATATTTTTCACTTCATTCATCCATCTCTCTTCGTCCATCTGTCCATCAACACTTGTGAACATTGAACTCAAAACCTATATACATTGTATATAGCTGAAATTTTGCAAACTTGTTTACCACCATATGCAGATATGCATATTGGAATTTGGTCATAGGGGCCAATATTTTTTGGAAAAAACTTAAATTTTCCATGATAATTCGCAGATTTTGCAAATAATTTTTTGTGAACACTAAAAAACTAAAAACCTATAAATTGTACGTAGCTGAAATTTTGCACACTTGTTTATCACCATATGCAGATGTGTATATTAAAACATTTGCCTCAGTGGGGCCCTTGCTGACTTTGTCAGTATTCTAGTTTATTCACTTATCGTAAATCAAAAAGTATATTCCTACCAATGAATATGCAGGATGCTAGGAATTGCTTATTAAATCTACCTTTATTAAATCATGATCCTCCAATAATGGGCAACACTTATTGAAACATGTTTAACTTACATATTTATTTATAAAATTCATTGTACAAGGTTTTAGTTTTTACTTGTGTAATGAAAGTCTAGGCATTTCCAGCATTGTTGGATGAATTACTCGGTTTTTGTAAGATAAGACCATCGGTGGTAGGTCTTTATTCTTATCAAATGGAAAAGCACCCAATGTAGTATTGCTTTTGGAAATAAACAATACAATACTAATTTTGAAACAAGCATTATTGCTGTTTTCTTCTGAATTATTGCATTGCTTTAAGAGGCACTCAAAATGGGAGTTGAAATGGCATTTTTAATATACCCTGTTATTTATCGATGCTTTGTACCCATGATGTCCCTATATTATTAATTTGTACATGGAATAATACATGTCTTGCTTTCTAATTTTAGCTGGAGAAATGGCCCAAGACATGGCAAGCGATGCAGCAGCAGATGCCCTGAAGAAACAATACCTGGACAACTCAGCAAAGACCGACTAAATAATAACACCTAGCTAATTCTTCTCCAACCTCATCATCACCCCTGTCACCCTCCACCCTGATCAAAGGAGGCCAAATCTGGGCTTAAAATTTACCTCAATTCTATGAGATTCAGTGTGCAATATACCGGCATGATTGTTAAACTGAAGGACCTATAGGTTTGTTATTTGATTATATAGAGATGTGTTCATACTGCGATTGTTTCAGAGTCAATCCTTAAATCCAGTAATTATAACAAAACATAGTTTTGCCCCCCAGGGTACCTGTTATTGGTGGTCTTTTTAACCATGATTTTTTTTTTTTGCCTAGCAAATTGTGTAGTTTTTCGCTCAATTTATAGTTATAGATATACGTACAATAAATTTCCTCCTAACATATCTCCTAGACAATAATTTTTCAATAAATATCATAAACATCTACTTACTTTCATTAAACATGTATATAGTTATACGAACTTCTGATTTGTGAATACAGTAAAACACGATCATAGCGAAGTGCTGGGGACACAATACGGATTTGTTAGAAATGTAATTTGTTTTACCCAATGAATTCATAGCCTAAAGCTACAGGGAATTCAAATCGCTTCCCTGTAAGCAAGAATTCATTATAAGCATATTCACTGTAACTGTGTTTTACTGTATGAGGAGAGAACATTATCTCTAAATTTAACCTTGTTCAACCTTTCTAGTCCTTTGGATTTATATAATCTAATGTTTTGATGTTGTACAATTGTAAAATAAATACTCCATATTTGCATGTTATATACCACGGATTTAAAAGTTTCACAGTATTGGTGTTTTCAATAGATTTATGACTGGAAGTTGCCCACTGTACATAGCTGATATGTTAGACAATTTTTTTCTAGTGTACAGATTTTTAATCCAAATTGATTCTCAGTTGTTGCTTTATATTGAATATTTATGAATCTTCTTTTTTGTGAGATTTAATGTCATAAACGATGAATTTTTATAGAATTTTTTATGCTTGACTTAAGTATTCTATCGATATGCTGTAAACACTGTACATATATAATTTATTATTTCCA
The DNA here is from genome assembly GCA_903981925.1 of Ostrea lurida. NCBI lineage: Eukaryota > Metazoa > Mollusca > Bivalvia > Ostreida > Ostreidae > Ostrea > Ostrea lurida. The sequence continues at coordinate 42,122 of CAJDSM010022719.1, forward strand.
ACATTCCTAAAACCTGTCTATTTTTACCCTCTATTCAAACCTCTAAATTTATCAGTTTTACTTGGAAATGAATATCATCTGCCCTGTTACTTATGTAACGACAATGTATTTTGTGTGTTACAATTGATTACAGTTTATGTGAGGTCGTCATTTATTTGAAGAGCAATTCAATATCCTGTGTCCAAGACTTATAATTCTGAATTTCTATTGACCTGTATCCAAGTCTTCTAGCGTCTATTAGTCAATAAAATTCTCTAAAACTCTCATGTTGTTTGTTTTCTGGAATACTAGAAATTGCTAACCATATGTGCTATAAATTCTAAGAGGCCAGTTAATACACTCCAGGTTTCAACAGTCTCATTTAAGCAATACAAGCTGTAACTGGCAGCATTTTTTTTCAACCACTCAAATATGCACAAGTTAACACCTACCGATATAACTAATATAATAATTAAGATCTGGTGAAATTTTTCGCAAAATAAATTGAGAGCATATCTTGGATGAGTGTTTCGAATAACCCACCATAGCCTTAAACACAATGACACAGGAATGACGATTGCCGAACATAATTGGGTTGCTGACGTCAAGGTCATACAGAGAGAAACCGACATGAGAAAATATACGTATCGTTTGTTTTGAAATATTGTATTCCCTGTTGTGTCATGAATGGCTTAAAGTACTATATGTGCAACAAAGTAATTATTACGCAAATGTGCCACTCAAATAAACTTTTGATTTACAATTTTCTTTGCAATTGGCATGTTAATCTGACACGTGTGTAACAACTTTTTCAAGTGTTTCTCTTCCACAATATTCCAAACTGGTGACCTCCGAGGTCATTGCGTCTGAGATGACGAACAGGAATTGCTGACGGGGATGTCAGTAATTCATGAATCATTCTGATGATTGGACGCGTTTACTGTTTCAAGCAACTCTAATTCAATGAAATTACATATTCCCAATCACAAATATGTCACTCTATTTGTTCTTTTATTTTACAATTTATTGCAGTCAGTGCAGCTTTGTATTGCTTTAAAGGCAGCATTTCGCACATTTGTAGTCGTTATAATGATTTACTGGTAAGTTTGCCAGTATGGCCTGCCATTTGGTCAAATGCTGATTTTGACTGCGGATTATTCCATTGCAATAGGAAGAGAGAGAATGAGTAAATAAGTGGCTGGACCGGGAATCGACCCGGGACCACTGCATCACTAGTCAGGTGCTCTTACCACTGAGCTCTCCAGGCCGATATCCACGGTCCATATAGCCGTAACTATACTACATTCCTCCCTCCTTAAAGTGTCATCCTCGAAGACAACTACCCAGGTTCAACCCCCTGGCAGGACTCCCCTGCAATTCCAGGAGTCACACTGGCCACCAGTTTGTAATAGGAAGGGAGAAAATGAGTTATATAAATAATGGCTGAACTGGGAATCGAACCCAGGACCCCTGCATCACTAGTCAGGTGCTCTAACCACTGAGCTATCCAGGCTGATATCCACGGTCCATATAGCCATAACTACTACACCATTTACCTGATCGAGACAAGGCTCACGGCAGGTGTGGCCGGTCAACAGGGAATGCTCACTCCTAGGCACCTGATCCAACCTCTGGTGTGTCCAGGAGTCCGTGATTGCCCAACTCTTGTTTTATATTCTGTTTGGGATCACTGTTCATTATCTTTGCCTTTTCATCCAAGTTCATAAGCATGATTAACAACTAAATCTCGTGTACATATAAAATTATGTTCATAATAGACCGAGGTCAAAACTCAAGGACATCTTCATAGCTGTATGTACTGATAACTATACCATAAGCTTACAATCTATTTCCTTTCTCATCAAGGAACTAATTATGATATGTATTGCTCTGAATCAAAGGTCTTTCATTTTATCAATTGAACAAGTTCAAGTATTTGGGTACAACAATAAGCAAAACCTGTATCAAATACATGCATGTTGTACTTTAAATTATAACATATTGCATTCAGTTATAAATTTTCCATTATTCAAAGTGAAAATTTTGAAATTCCTGAGATTAATTATCTAGTAGATTGGCAAAAGAATTATTATTACAATATTAATCTTTTAAATTAAAAAGTTGATGAATAGCTGATGCTAATTTAATCCCTGTGCCTTATCTCAGACAATTGTCACTTTCTGTAGGCCTTTAATTGCGGTGGTTAGATTGATTGAATACATTTACCAGTCTGTTTCAATACCATGAACTTAAAGTATCGAGTGCAGGTGTCGCATTTAATCACATGCTATTATGAAGGTTTACTCTATGGGTATACTGGTACGTTACTGTGTGTGCATAGCTGTTTTCCCATAAAATAAATGGAACAGATCAATATTGTGAGCTAATCCTAGTCTACCATTATACAAGCATCTTGTATCCACAGATTAAGTGCGTCTACTTAAATAAGTTGTAAATATCACAACCTCTTGATAAAAATCTCCTTCCTCGTTTGGTTTCCTTTGGAGTACACAACAACATCCTGTCTGTCTCCACCTGGAAACGACACTTCCTTGTAACGTCGACTGCTCGGGGTCTTACAGAACACATCACAGTGGTTTACACCGCGGTATCCGATTACGTCGTTGATTAGGATGCTGATTCTTCGTTTTGATATTACACTGGTTACCCCAGCTGTTTCCCTGCACTTACGAGACCTATTTTTCAATGGTTATTTTACCATTTAGTTTCATAGTTCAGATATATGCTGTAGACCTCTTTTGGCTTTATAAGCTTGGCTTCTTTCAGCATCTTCTGACCAAAATTTTCCTTGCTTCCAGCTCAGAAGAGTAAAACTAAAAGAGACTCATGGGCCACTTCAATCGCCTCAACTTTGCAAAACATTATAAATTCTAATAATTGCCTCACCCTGTGGATGCCAAAATTGAACCTATATTACACAAGGGACTTTTGCATATTAATTATCCTGTAACAGGAAGGGAGAAAATGCAACAGACTAGACCAGGATTTGAACCCAGGCCCCCTAATCTCTAGTCAGATGCTCTACTAACTGAGCTATCTGGCCACTGGAGATCGAACCCGGCTGACAGCTCCACTCCTCCCTCCTTATAATGTCTTCGTCCCCGAAGACACACAACCCAGGTTCTTTGCCCCTGGCAGGACTTTCACCTGCAATTCCAGGGGTGGCCAATGGCACCAAATGTAACAGAGAAAATGCAACAGACCAGACCGGGATTCGAACCTGGGCCCCCTTAATCTCTAGTCAGGTGATCAACCAACTGAGCTATCTGGCCACCAGAGATCGAACCTGGCTGACCGCTACAATCCTAAACACTCTTACTGTGTAATTCAATACTTATCTATAAACCCTGTTAAAAACCATGGTAATTATTGCACGTGTACATACAAATTTTCATGTAAACTAAATGAGGATGTTTGCATATTAACTTATTGTATCCTTGTAATTCTAAAGGAGATTATGTAAAATTTATACTTCAGTTACAGCACTGGAGAGATCATTAGGAGCGGAGGTATAAAAATCACAACTGGCTCTAAACATTCTCTGATTGGAGCAATAAAATTAATACTTTCTGGTATCCTAAATCTCATTGCATAGATTGTAAAGAAAAAACCCACACATATACAACATAACGCCTTTATTTTATAAGGGTTTTTTCCCTTTAATAAATAACCTTTCAAGCATTGCCATGGATATACTCAATAAGACAGATGCGGAAATCACAGAGTCATCTGTGTTGCATACAAGTGTGGTGAAAATATCATATAACTGGGTCTCGTAGGAGACCAGGATCTACACGTACTTAATTAACAAGTCTAAAGTATCACAAATGCAAGTTTTAGTAGAAATTGAAGTGTACATTGTACAAAATTATAAATAAAGTGCTAAAAGTTGTCATCAGAATATAGTTGTAAATAAACATATTTTTCAGACTCGATACAACATCTAAACAGCAGTGATGAATTGTATAAGTGTCATTTCTCACAATTTCAGTGAGGTCACTTGTAAGGACACAAGATTTTTCTGAAAATTTGTACACTAAAGGGGTTCGCGATCCCATAGGTTCTTATCCAGGTCCAAAGCAGAGCTGGATGAAAGAGGGGGTTTCTTGGGGGAGTGGATGGCGATTAAAGCAGAAGAAATTCAAACTATGGCTAAATTACAATTATCTATGGATATTGATTTTCAATGAGCCCCCCCCCCCCTTATGTCAGGACTTTTAATTAGAAGTCTATAAAAGGAATTTAATCCCTGTCAAACAGAATAATTTCATACAGGAATTTTAGTGATTGATGCAGTAAAACAAGCTTATATTGAACACACTTATAACAAATTCACACTTATTCCGAAGTGGTCTTTATTCCCAATTATAGAAAAATTTACCTTATAGGATAGAATGAAGTTTGGTTATAACAAACTATTCTCTGCTGGACCTGGAAGTTCACTATAACCATGTTTTACTGTATATCAATGTAAATCAAGAGGGATGTTCCACCTAAAACAGTAGATAAGTATGAGGACAGTTTCTGTGGCCTATCAATAACCTTTTAAGAACCTACCAATTACTTTCAATTAGTTTGTGTACGAAGATCAACATGGATGTAAAAACATACACAGATGGCGATAACACCCTTATATTTCATCTAAATTGATTGATTTTAGTTTTCTACACTGTTAAAGGCAACATGATAACAAAGGTATTTCTTTTGGAGACTGTTGATTGTAACTTGATATCAGATGACATTACATGTGAGCAATACCACAATGAACTTCATATAAACACCATTTATACCAGCACACTCTAATTCCTTGTCTTCCAATCCCAACAGTTTGCAATATTTCTGCATACCTCACTTACAAACAAAACAGGACTGCTCTTAACTTCTCACTCCATATACCAGAAACAGAACTCTAAAACACCTCTCTCTCTCTCTCTCTTCTCTCTCTCTCATCTCTCCTCTCTCTCTCTCTCTCTCTCTCTCTCTCTCTCTCTCTCCCTCTCTCTTCTCTCTCTCTCTCTTCTCTCTCTTCTCTCTCTTCTCTTTCTCTCTCTTTCATATCTCCTCTGTATAACAAATGTACATAATATACAAAAAATATCCAAATTTTTGGAATATCCTGATTCCAAATAAATGTACATAATCTTGCAAGGTTGCATCATTGATGGAAAATAAAATTAAATGCAAGAACATCTATATACAGAACTGGTTGGCACAAAATCATAAAACTGGGGGAGATTTTTTTCTGTATGGAAGGGAGAAAAGTCATGAATTAACACAACTTTACCGCAGCATGTGAAACTGGGCAACCGAAAAGTTATCCACATGCTGTACATGAAAGACATGGGCACTTATTGACTGAGATATACCACATGTAATAGTCTAGATGGATGTTGTCTGCATGGCACTTTGAAGCGTCTTCTTGTACACTGTCTCACAAAATAAAGACAAAGTGTCTCGGAACTTAAAAATCACTAAACTTCTGAACAGAAGGTTCACGTGAGGGCGACCTCTGGTGGTGACCTCCTGTGACCTTTGAAGTTTTGGTCAGGACTGCCTCGTATTGTCACATAACCTTTCTCCTTCAAGACAAACTTCTCACTGAAAAGTGGACCACTGCATGGCTGCGTTTGTCTGCTGCCTCTTCTTTTTTTTCTTTTTTTGTTTTACACTAAGTTGGACCCCACTATCCACAAGGAAAAGATCAGAAGTTGATTCTTCTCCCAAAACTTTTCTCTTCAGAGATCTTTCTCTTTGAAACTTTATTTTGCATTGCCCCAAGTCCTGAGAATTTCCACATACAAGAATTTTTCCTGCCTGTCTCTCGTCTGTTCATCACTAGCTCTTCTCCAACTCCTCCAGACATTTCTTCATATAGCCCTGCATGTCCGACATCTCCGTCACAGCACTGTACACCATTTCATGGAAGATCAACGGCCACTGCTTCAGAAATTCATTTTTCTTCCGGTCAGTAAACACAGTCTCTTTTGTGATTTCACTGATGTAGTTTTTGGCAAATTGTCTTTTATTCGAAGAATCCTGTAAAAGAAATAGAACAGCTGAAATTCCAAGCCCCAACGTAAGCACACATTGAAATCTAATTAGAAGACAATTCATTTCCACTTCATTTAAGAAATGATCACGTTATTATTGCATTTGAAGGTTATTCTGGTCGACTGTTGACAAAGTCCAACATTTTACTTCTACTAATGCCAGTGAAACAGAAATTCACATGCCTCGTTTTCTTTACTTACTTGATTTTTGGAAGCTACAGACTCCTGCGTTTGGTAGGTAAGCCCTGAGCGGCCCACAAATTCACCCTGGGCTTTATCGAGCTTTCCCTCCAGAATTTTCTTGGTTTTGTCCTCGCCCATAGTCAGGAGCTGTTTCCTCCTACAACAAAGTTATAACTCACTGATGAACAATACACAGTTAATGACACCTGCTAATATATAAACAAACTTTTTCCCAAAAATGATGAAAACTACGGTCATGCTTTAACTGTACGGAATGTTATTTATTCACATGATTTCTCTTAGACAATCAAACCCAAAACAGTATGCCATAGTTAGTAATGTATTTCAACTTCTGAACATCACAGAAATTTTCCTTTATTTTTAAAGGAATTTTATAATCATACTTATTACAACCAAAATAAACCAGAAAATTTGCATCAGCCCATGTATCCATTCTCTGTGTGCATGCATGATTTCCAGACACTGTGTTTTTGATATGTGGTCAGAAAAATATTTGATTTAAATGCAAGTTAAATAATTATAGAAAGACAATCATTTCCTGAGTCCATCTGTAATCTATTACATACACACCCAAATTTAAACTGATGACTGTTAAAAAGAATACACATATGTTATCATCTGAATGAAGAGTTAGACTATGTCGTGTTGACCGACATTTAACATCTCATTTGATCCGAAGATCCACACCTGTCAATTAACAAGGCATGATCCAACTCTTCGGATCAAGTTACTGTAGTAAAGATAAATTTATTATAAACCCTCTTATGAAATTTTTCAATCCATAATTTTAAGGTGATGCATGTATTCCAAATTATCTAAAGCACATACAGTGTAGTTATAATAAATGATTTTTTGTGTTGCAGTTTTGTTTGTGACACGGTCAACAATTTTCCGCAAAATTGTGCACTGATGCATTGTCACATCAGTTTCAGAGAGGCATGATCAAAGTGTGATGGTCCAGAAAGTCGGATCATGTCTGTCTATAAATTTTACAGTATGAAAAGACAGAATATTGATGGGTATATAATTATTATACAGTATATTCACAATGAAATTGACGTTTACAATGTGAGGACATAAAATTTTCTGAAAGCAAGTTACAATTGACAGGACTTGAGGTTGGAATTTCCATGATAAAAACTGCATGTACAAGTCACGCGTGTCAATATTAGTTTCATTGCAAGTCAAAATAAAGAAAGTACAAGTCACACGTCAATAT
>CAJDSM010022720.1:0-29552 GCA_903981925.1 Ostrea lurida
GTTAAAACAAACATGAGTGGTTCATGTTGGAATCATCATTATGTGAATGTTTTAATTGTGTTAAATTGGATAGTGAACTTGGTTTAATTCAGCTCGATAAAAATATAACTGTTCTTTTAAATACGGAATCGTTATTATCTAAGCTTATAGTTCCAATGTGTAGAAACAAAATACAATTGCACCTCAAAGCCTATTGTTTCAATTCATGTGATTGAATAATGTAAGTGTGGTGCTTATCTATTTAGTATCTTCTCAACCTCAATTGCGATTCAGTCTGATAAGAAAGAAGTACTTTTATTGTGCAGAGAGATAGAAATACGTTAAGTAAGCTATTGGTATAACTATTATAAATAAATTGTGAAATCTATAAATTTATTATGAACGTGTGTATATATTTAGTCAGAACGTGTCTCATTTCAGTGATTAATATGCCTCTTTTGAATCATGATAACGGTTGCTGGATACCATAATTTAACAAAGATCTGGAGCATCCTTCTAAGGTGAGTTTACTCAGAGAACTCTTGACTTCTTTTTAAATTGATGCCTCATTGCCAAGACTTGGACGACAAAAATAAACGCGATCCAGAAAGTATTCGGTCATAATGAGTTAATATGAGAGAGTGACTCTTCATGCGAACATCAGAGCTTCTTCAAAAACTCTTGATGTTGATCAAATAAGCATGCAACGTGTCTTCTTAAAACCTACAGAATGTGCATTGTAAATATATTTTTATTTCAATTCGTGTCGAGTACTCCCGTAATTTACAAAAGTTTCTTTGAGGCAAACCAGATAATCCCCTTCATCCCAGTGGACGCTCTTCTGCAAGGTAAGACAAGATATATTGCTTTTCACGTAACGATATTTTAAAAGGTTTCATGTCTCCGTGTCCATTTCACTACATGCAGACATTCACAAACCTACATACTTGTCAATAATGCTTGGCTCATTAAAATTTAACGAAAATGACAGTTAATCCTTCATAACTAAAATGCCCACACTGTTAACATTGAAAGGCCTAAATGCGTAAATGCGAACAGTAATTTCAAAAATATTAAAGTTTGGTTTTTAATATACTATGAAACTGAACCTGAAACATCACATATGGTTTGTTTGCATACCTTCTATTACCTAAATTTAAAATAGGTTCTACACAGACTTAAGATAAATAAGTAACTTTAGCGATTACATTTCAGGTTATGCTTTGGAGGCCATTTATTGTATATCATACCAAAAACTTTTCTCAGAGGTGTCTACAACAAATCTGGTATAAACGATTTCTCTAAAAGCGAAGTGTAGATGGACAATTATTTTGTGCTACCAAGCAAACTCGTGATACTGAGATTCAAACACATTAAATCAAGTGTTTGTGTAGTTTTTCAGGAGTAAAAAAAAATATTATTCAGCTAATTATTGGTTACGTAAAACCAAACTATTGGACTGTATAGTGGATTTCGAAGACGCAGCGTACTTCCAATTTATCATAACCTTGTCAGACATTCTCTGAAAGAATGGGTAAAGACTCACCAGGTATAAAGATCATACGGGATTTTCTCCATACATATCCATAGCTGTCAGTGAGACACGTCCAGGGACAAAGAATTGAAAAGAAAAGTAAATCGACACCATCTTCGACCTAGTAATAATAACAACAATGTTTTTATATAGTTCATGCATACATCTATTAATATATTTGCCTGTGCTATATAAACGTTTATATTATTATACCAAGGATTCAATGATCAACATTTCTTAGAGATCCATGAGCATTCCGTATCAAATTTGAATAATAATTCTATGAAGCTACTGCTCACTGAGGGATACCGCTCTAAGGTTAAATAAAGCTTCCACCTTGAAATGTGTTCATCGTTTGATAATGTTGATATCAAAGTGGCTGTGATATTCAGTTGCAGAGAAAAGTGTAACGAAAATATATATTTTACATGAAGACTTCAAAATATTGACAAATTCAAGTGAACAGGAAGTTGACATGTCAAAGGTCTGAATTCGGTAAGCACAGTATAGGCCCCTAGATGAAGCGATATACCAAATATCAAGTGGCTATGAAGTGCAGTTTCGGAGAAAAAAGCGACGAAAATATTTGTTTCGGCGGATATGACTAAGTCAGTTTAACAGAAGCTGACATGCAACAGATGTGAATTCGGTGCGTGGTATGGGACCTCTAGATGAAGTGTATACCAAATATCAAGTAGTGTGATACGCAGTTTCAGGGAAACATGCAGCAAAATTATTTGTTTCTGACGGACGGGTGGAAGGACGGACAGGGGTAAAACAGTAATATCCCCCTTCTTCTGAGCGGGGTATAATATGCTGTTATTGTAATGGTCGAAGACTGATATTTAAATGCAAGTTATGCAAACGCTGAAGTTTTTATTATCATTGGAACTGAATTCCTTAAATATAGATTGTCACATCCTTGAATACAACGACAGAATTATGCGGTAGGGGTAATTCTTGATAATCCTTAGGCGTTTGCAGATCAAGCATAATTAAAAATCGAATCATGAACATTTTAAATATGTCAAAATTCATGCCCTGTGTACATGAATCATTTTTAAAATTCAATTTATCAATCGCTTTGGCACAAATGCAATACAAATAAGCGAAGATAACATCGTGTTAAACGTAATCATAATCAAAACACATTTACAAAATCAAGTGTAGGGCACACGGACCTCTCACAAAAGCGAAGGTAGGATCCGGTGCCATGGAGGAGTAAGCATCCTCTGCTGAATGCCACACCGCCGTGAGCACGTAGTCGAATAAAGTAAACAGGATTACCCGTAGTCAAATCCAGTAGGAAATGACAGTCTAACAAATGGTAGAAACAAATCAGTCAACATATGACTTTAGTGATACTTTGTAATCGCAAACGAAGGTCATTATAGCAGACCGTAGAATTTGCGAAATGATGACTATGGATTATGCAATGCGTTTACGTAACGTTTTTTAATGTTGTTTTGCGAAACTTATCGAAGCATATTCATTAGTTCCTAAACTGAACGGTATTGGTATGAACGTAGGACATGTTTGCATAGCTATTGGCAACCCAAAGCTTCATTGAGTAAAATCTAAAGGTTATATCTGTAGACATAAATCTGACGAAAGTAATCAGCTTTTAATTTTATTCCGTTCAATTTTTGGAAAGTTGAATGATTTCCATGAATATTTATTGTCTTTTTTAGCATTCGGAAAGGTAAATATTCTCCCCTATATATTTCGAATGCGGATTACTAAAACTGCTTATCTAGAATACCTCATGTGAGAGATTTATATGAGAAAATCCTTGGGTCTATTTCCATGGTAGGTGTAGTGTTTTTCAACAGTACGGACATGATTCTATCGATTTCAATCTCTTTTCGTGGATAGGTATCGTTATTGATGCCTGGCGCGTCCAGCTCTGGTTCAGCTTTTGTGAAGTAATTTAACTTTTCCAACGATTTTTCTTGTATAAGTCTTTCCGACTCCAGATCTCCAGGATTTTATTATCACGAACAGTACCAACTGGAAGAAAAATGTAATAGTGACTAAACGTTGATTAATTTCAAATCTAGAATAAACGGAATCACTCACAAAATATGCAGTTATACCATTCAAGAGTCTACAGCTGCAGCCGGAACTACCGGCATCTTTGTCAATTTCTGCTGTCAATTTTTCACGAAGGTAAGGTAACAAAACCTGGTGATCATCAGAAGGAAGAGGTGGTCTTCTGTATTGTCCAGAGCGGCAACAATACGAGAACTATTCTCCTGCTCGATCCACAGATTGCTACCAACTATTTGAACTTAATTTCTGCATAGAATCATTATTCGATCCATTGTATATTGGTATATTATCATACAATAATGAATCATTACTAAAATAAATACAATGCTGAAGGAATCAGTTGTGTGAAGTTTTGTTTAGATTTTGAAATCACAGTTATTTACGTTTACAAATCCTGTTCCCACGTTTCTGTTCCTATTATTTTAGCGTAATATGCGTACATCATTATTATAAAAAGTATCAACAAGTACTTTAAAATTCTATGTGATAGCGAATATAAAATTTGTCACAAAACTCCAACTGTCAGAGTACGTACACATGATAAGGACTTTCACATTTGTCATAAAACTTAAACACAAAAAGGTTTACAATAATGTTGTCAGTGTGTATGACTTCATTCCCAATCATTTGAATATCAAATTATTACATATTCTAATGACAATGAAATATATATACACAACGACTGTTTGCTGTATCGCTAACTTAAAATTCTGGTGCATTATTAAAGGTGGCTACATATCTCCAAGTTGATTCTTCAAGCACAGTTACTTAATGGTAAGTTTTGATGTTTATAGTTTAAACAGGTATTGATCTATGATCACAAAATGAATGGAAAAATGTCAAAAAATAAAGTTTGTGTACTTTCGTTTGACGTCATCAAAATTGGTACCGTATATGATTTATATTATTACTGTTTACAAGATCAACGTTACAATGATGATCTGATTGCCTGCAATGTTACTTCTTTGAAAGCCCAAACCTTTTGAAAGTTAGCGTGTTCAGAAATACCAAGGTATTGTCCCTTTTATACACCTACCTTTGGTTAGTGCACGCTGCATATGGTAATCCAAACGTCTTTCTCCTTTATCACTGACGTCATAGTTGAGATGTTCTACGTTTGCCAAACAGTATATTTTACCACAATCATCGTACAATGCTCGTCTCCAAAATATTTCAACCTAAATTGACATTGTGATGCAAACTTAGCGATTCTTATATTTAAACAAATGTAATCAAAGTACTTGAAGTTCTGAAACGAGGTGACAAAAAATAGATAATTAAGTGTCTAATTCTTTTAGAATCCTCTACGATAAACAAACATTACATGATCAGCTCTCATTTTTATACTTTGTTTTAATTTTGGTGTATATGCTTGTGTCTATGTTTCAGTTTAAAGCAAAGTTTAAAAGTAACGGCGATCTGATTACATAACTATTAATGTTTGTTCATCGTGAAAATTACATTTCTATAACACACGCAGATCTGTAGTGAATTACACCCTTCATTTTAAACACACCTAGCTACCATGGAGATTTCCTCATTCCTTTGTCGATTTTGTCCAACAAATTTTCATCCCGACAATTGATAAACGTTTTGATATTATTCTTTCAATATTCCAAATAATTTCATTCTTGATATTAGCCAATCACGTAACACCTCACATACGGTGGTTTGGTACTCTCTTTTCCAATATGTCGACATTTATGCAACATGCAAAAACCATACTACCATAATGCTCTGCGTCTCCACACTCTCTCTTCAGCACAAAACTAGCTAGCGGATGAATACCTACATTGCATAGATAAGGTAACTGGTTTTCATTGTTAGATAAATTGGGACATAAAACAATGCTGTCAAACTAAAGGTTTTCACCTTGATAGAAAAAATATGTTTTCGGAAGAAACCAAGTGCACTTCCCAATGAACTATATTTTTGAAGGTCATGAATAAAAGTAAGCAAATCAAAAATCGGATATTTTCTACCTCATTTTGAAATTTAACAGGGCAAATTTTATATCAGATATCAGTGTAAAGTTGCTATGACCACCCAATTCAGTCGCCTCTTACGACACGTAAGGGGATGCTGAGGACCTATTCTAACCCGGATCCCCACGGGTTTTAGTTATAGTATATTGGAAATAAAAAGTGACCCTTTTTGCACTTAAGCAAGTTCGTTCCTCAGCTTTTGGGCATAACTGTACAGGATACTATGCTTCGCGCATTGATGAGTTTCACCGTCTAAAATTCGGCGATACCTGCATCACCCGAAAAAATATAAGATTTATTTCTTATATAAATTTGTACATGCTGATAACTGGGTGATATTCAGAGGGCTGAAACAATTGTTTTGCTTTATATCCTTTCTATTGAAGAAAGAAATAAAGATAGAAAGATAGATAAATATTGGTAATTGGCACCGTATATGATTTATAGTTAGATAGATATATTATAGATGATATATTGACCTTTATTATTTTCCCCTTTATACTTTAATCCATTTTTGATGTCCTCAAACTGTAGGTTATCGTAGTTTATGTTAAAACCCTACCTCGTTTATACTTGTCTCTTGTGTGCACATCAACACCTCGTCAGGGCGGGGCAGAGGTTGTTTAGTGTCCTGGCAGTACACGGAGAGGATTGTGTTGATGACATCATCTGTAATACGGAATATCGGAACTATAGAATGTAGGAACTTTTCAAAAATATGCGTCATTTCGAGCAACCTTTGCTTACAAAATTGAAAATAGTTATGGTTAAAGATGATTCTATCTCATACTGACATATCTGCCTGATTTAATGACTATTGAAGTAACAAAAACATGAGACATTCGATTTTTTTCTTCTAATTTTTGACAATGGAAGACAACGCCAGATTTTAAGCGTCGTGTATTTTCTCTATTGTATGTGGCAATTTACTCATGCAGTTCAGTAATTTTTTCAAGTCAATATAACGAACAAGTGTTTATAAAATCATATAAAATGCATGTAAAGGTGAAGATGACGAACATAGATCAGCCTCATAATTCCTCTGCATGAAGCATGAATCTGCTATTGTCATTTGTTACAGTAGTAGTGAATGGTAATGGAAAAGTAAGGTTAAAATGCTGAACTGGATTATACGCTGTGCGTACTGAATAATACCCCATCCACAATTTGGAGGATTGAGCTAAACCACCTTCTTTGGCTTGTCGATTTGCAGATAATTTAGAAGTCCACTTTTCTCCCGTTTGCTCCCACTCTCAAACAATGCTACGCCTTTGAACTCATTATATCTGATGACTGCGTTTTGTGCTTGTTTCATGAAACGTTTCCATGTTACGCAGAAAAACGAGGTGTAGTAAGAGACATTAACTCGATGACGGAATCGTACCCGAAACTATGGTTCCAATTTTCCGTATGGCAAGCACGCACCGCCCGCCCACCCATATCTATATCTATATATATTGAAATACACAAACAATTCACAGTGGTCGGAAAGTTGTAGTTAAAAAATAAAAAAGAAAAAACATTTAGTAAAGCTTTAAAAATTAGCGCTTTCATTTCCAATCTTCAGAAGCTTTACATTATGTTACTTAGTTACTCGTGTATTATAATATATGGTATCAGAATTCATTGTGATGTGCACTTTTTATACAAACCTTGACAACACACGAGAAATTCGGAACTCCAACTTGAAAGCATGGAAGGAAATCCCTTTCGATAACCTTGCTCCCTATTGCATAGAAATTAATGCAAAATTTCATTTAATCATAAATGCAATGCGTTTTAATAAACAAAAGTATGCAAATTTAGGATATTTTGAAACTGACCTTTCTGTGAAACATATTTCAGGACAATTGCTAAATGTTTAACGCTCAAGTAATCTGCTAAATTTGATGACACTGACGTCTGGAATGTTGTCCAAAGCTGCTTCAGGTCCTCAATCAGGGGACCAATAGAAGAATCACTGTTCAAAAAATTATCAACGAATCAGATCTTTATTATTTTCTTCTCGTTCGATTGATTAATTTATTTTATATTGTTTAACGTCCCACTTAAGGATTTTTCACTCACATGGAGACGTCACCATTGCCGGTGAAGCCTGCAAAATTTAGGCCTATGCTCAGCGCTTCTGGCCTTTGAGCAGGTGGGGATTTTTCTTCTTGAAATGCATATTTCTATACAATATTTACAATCACAAAGCAATTTTTCTAAAAGTCTGAATTTTCAACAAATATAATATTCCGTGTAAAGAGTATTGAAGAATTGAAAGTCTACTTTAGGACAGACACATAATTATAAACAAAAATCAATTTTAATAATTCAATAACAATTTAAACTCCTTGTACATATTCATCAAAATAAAAATTATCACGGTGGTAACAAAGAAAAAAAACATATAAAGATAAAAAGGTCTTGCTTTTTTATGCAAGGCTATACTACAGTCATCTCAAATTCTGTTTTAAACTTTGTTTTAGCAGAAACTGCGTTTGGAAACATATCCCTAAAACTGAACTATATAAAATTCGGAAAATCCCAAAAGTTCACTTTGCGTGGAACTGAGAATTTTTTCTTTTCATTCAAATTGGATTTTAACTGTTGCAAAGATTGCGTACATGCATGTACATATATTAAAATGACATATTAAACACAAAATACCGAAGAGAAAAACAATCCACTATTACAGACAGATGAACAGATTGCAGGACATTGAAGAAAAACAGTGCTTTCCCGAAGGGGTTATGATTTCAGTCACAATAAAAATATCAAAACAGATTTACATGTTTATACGCACCCACAATATGTAATTAAAAATAGTCTAGTTATACAATTTTCTCGCATTTAAAATGTTTTACAGGTTGTTTCCAAACGAACTCTAAATTCAAGTTTCTCTTACTTATTTATAATTGTTTGCATTATGTACTGATCGTGAATGAAACACTGTTCAGAAACAAAAGCTGCAGTCTGCTTAATACAAATTTATGCTTGGCTCTGTGGATAGAGCGTATATTTCATAACTGGTAGGACGTGATCTTGAGGCCCTCGTGCATCTTGGCAGAGTAAAACTTGAGAAACAGATACAGGCAGTAATTGTTCTTCCGCCCGAACTCAGCATTTAAAAGTGAAAGTTGATTGTTTTTGGATGAGATCAGTCGAGATAGCTCAGCAGATAATGCGTTCGCTACATAATCGAGATTTCATAAAATTGAGCCCCGATCGTGCCATGGTCGCTCAAAATTTGATGTAATAATAGGTAACGATTGCTCCATTGTCAAATGCTAAGCATGTTGAAGTGAGAGTCATCTTTGAATGAGACTATAAGATAAAGGTCAACGATGCAACGAGTGTTGAAACCATAAGGAATCCAACATTTTTAAATCTATGGCACTTCACCTACAACTGGTGACGTCTCAATATCAATCAAATATACTCGAGGGATGTAAAACAAACAAACACATCTATATCGATTAACTAAATAAGCTTGATATTTTTCCACTGTCGTAATGCAAACACTTACTTCAAAGATTATTGTTGCCAAAACTGGAATTACTCAATTGTTCAACCTTTAAATATCATCCACAAAACAATCAGACTAGCACTGCTAAGTGACATATTTGTGTATCTACCTATGTCATTGGAGGTGTACATGTATAAAAGTGCAAGACATTGTACCCACCCAATACTTGCAAGAGTGTTTAGTATTTGCTCGTTTGTAGCTAACAACGTCATCTTTGCAGCAGAAGTACTCTTCTTTCCTTCTTTGTCAGGGATGTTTCCTTCATTTTCAATACACCACAGTAACCCTGCAATTTTTAAATGCATTTTCGTTCAGATATATTTGTTAAAGTGATTAAACTAATTACGGATATAAATTGTTAATGATGCATTTTCTGAAATTAGATTACGTTAGTGATTCGATGGTGCGGATGTCAATCTTTATTATGAACACAAAATGGAAATCATTCCGCATGATGAAAAAAGTGATAATGTAGAGAAAAGTCTCAAAACCAGGGAAATTTAGGGTGTGCTGTGAAATGAAAATTGCTGTGAATCCTTGAGCTTAAAAGTACATGTAAGTTTCATGCTATAGAATTCTAAGTTGCACAATAACGCACAGTTATGAAGAACAATAATGATCTTAATCTTGATATACCTTAGTTTGTGAATGAGTTCTCCGTGTTTACATATCCGACATACGCACGACTTGAAAAGTAGCATATTAATCTTATTGTGTTACAATCAAACTTTGATGGAAGGTATGTTTGTGACGTCTTAACATAAATCATTCATTTGTAGGTTTTTTTTCCCATTAATCATCAACTATCTTTTAGTAAATCATGAAAACACTAACTTTTCTTGTAACAATGAAAGCATAGAGTTACAAATTCAGAGAGTGTTGTTACTTTGGCCATTGTCCCACGATGCTAAAATATAGGTTTGTCTTTGACTGATCACCAAGATTTGTGTAAAACTTGCAAGCTTTATGATGAAACAACACAGGATATGCTGTCACTCCAAGTGATGACAGAAAGACAAACAGCTTCAAAGTGAAATAAGAACGCTTGAAATCTCTTCAAATATATAGTGGCATGATAAAAGTGATGGTAAGTAGACGGGCAGATGAACAATGTGAATCCTAAAGTACTTTAGCATTTTCAATGCGGTTCCATGTTTAACATGTGCTTTTTTCAGACAGCTCTTGAGTCATGATAGATTTGACTACGGGTAATCCCGTTTACTTTATTTCGACTAAGGGCTCACGGCGGGTGTGACCGGTCAGCAGAGGATGCTTACTCCCCCATGGCACCTGATCCTACCTTCGCTTTTGTCGGAGGTCCGTGTTGCCCTACACTCGATTTTGTATGTTTTTTTGATTATGATTACGTTTGATACAATGTTAACTTCGCCTTTTTGTATATACATACAGACATGCATATAAGCAGCAATATATTAATTCCCAAATTTATTGGGGGGTTTCTCTTATTGTACATGTAATGTATTTTTGAAAGGTTACGATAAAAATGGTTTGACTTATCGGTACACAACAAAAGTGTTGACAGACATGTTGACTAATGGACAATGATTCATATTTCATACATGGTCCTGATGAGAACTGAACACAAGAGATAAAAGCGCAAGCATTTTATCCTTTGCCTATTTTATGGAACATGAGACTAAAGAAATATAATCATCACATCTGAAATCTAAGTTCATACCTTCATCAATATCATTAGGATCAATGCCACTTGCCAATGCCTCTCTGGCTACTATTTGTTTGTGCCCAGCTTCAACCATTTCATGTATGAAGTTTGCTACAATATCTTCTTCTGAGATGTTGATTTCTCCCACAGTTATTCCTTCTTCTCTAGTCTCCAGTTCTTCAACTTCTTCGTTGGCTTTTTCCATTGCTTCAAGAACATCATGATAAGTGCAGTCAGTGTTCACTATCGACAGAAGAGGAATTGCACGATCTGAAATTTCGTTGTCTGCGTTTAACCTAGCCAGCTCTCTTTGTAAAATGACTACTTGATCTATGGTATAATAGTTTAGGTGAAAGTATTCATCCCTTCTTCCATCAATGTAAGTGAGCCATTCTTCTAGACAGTCTTCCATGAACTTTGCAATTTCAGGCATTATTGTGGTAACATCATCAGCGTCATTCCGTCTACCCTTCAGTTGTGTACATTCTTTTCCAAATCCAAATTTGATAAAAGCACAAACCGGTCTACGTGGATCGCATAAGAATCTGGCTTGCCAGTTTGTGAAGAGAACGCATCCAGATTGAACAAGTTTGATGTACACATTACAAAGGCGAACCACTGAATCAAGAACCTGTAAAAATAAATTCACGTCAGTGATATTCACATTTTGAGATTCTTTTAATCCTATTCTTACTAACAGGCATCTATTTGAAGTAGTAAATTATCATAAAATTCCAATCTAAACATTGAATCTAGGGCGAATCATTGGATTGAAATATTCATATGAATTTGCTATAACTGCAAACACAGTACAAAATATTTCTAATTCTTTAGGTAGGGTATGTTACAACGTGCAACTAATGTCATGCCATCAGCAGGAGCACAGAAAACGGTTACTTTAGAGTCTAATCAGCGGGGAAAGTGTTATTTTTTCGAAATCATTAAAAAAAGTTAGTTGTAATTTTGTACTAAGGTTTGAGTTTTGATCGAAAATGGGTTTCAGTACATGGTAGCAGACAGTAATAACGCCGTCTATTCGAAACAATAGCAACAATTTTTACTTGTATATGTCAAGTTTTCTTAAATTAAGCAAGTTTGTAAAATGACGTTTCATGAGTCTATTATGTCGACAAAATCCACGCCGTTACGTAAATGTTTATTAGTCAAAATTAGATAATTAATATACCATCTTCATCTTTGGAGCAGGTAATAGATGTCATAGCATTAATAGTTAGAAAGATATAGTGTAATTGGATCTACTTGAAAATTGCTTTGAATATTCATAAATGTTTTAACATCATTTATATCAAACCGAAATTGTTGAATATTGTTATGACGATATTTTTACACAAACAAAAATTGATTATAACACAACCAGAATAATTTGTACCTTTCCCAACCAAGATTCGCAAAACTATATGTTTCCTCTCCTGGTTTCACCTAAAATACATGTATCTACTATCGAGAATAATTTTCCTTCAAATCTGGATTCCCAGTGAACTCGAAATATAAGAAACCAGTTTTCCATATCAACTTCGCAAGCTAGCAACTCAACCTCATGACAGCTTGATCGATAACGTTAGTAAATAGCGATAAAACACTACATTTTCTGTTAATACAACTATAAATCCTGCACGTCATGAAGTACTTTTTCAATGTGACTTCAAATAGTGTGAAGTGTACTTGAGGTATATATCTGAACAACACTAGGATTTTTCTTCGAAGGCCTTACCTAAGCTTCGTGTAAAATAGTAAGCTTGATGTAATAATTTATACGAGTGTATCATGCAGCAAATTGAAATATCAATTCCTAACCAATGTAAATCTATCGACATTCTTCCTTTCCTTTCTCGCTTTTCCAGCTACAAGCATCAATTTGCTTTGAAGCTCTTGCAATTCTTTGTAATGGTATTCCGACCAAGCGTTGTTCCTGTGAACATCCTGGATGTGTAGTTGTAAAACATCATCTACATTCTTGAAAAAGATATAATATAATTTAATATATATATATATATATATATATATATATTAATATATATAATATATATATATATATATATATATATATATAATATAAAGCACAAAACACACAATTATAACACTCAACCGTTAAATTAATCCCTAGGATCTAAACGATACATGTGATAATAATTCATTAACATATACAGCACGAAAAATCACAACTAGGTTGTGTTATTTCGTGCTGTATAGTAATATTAATATATTATATATATATATATTATATATATATATATATAAATATATTATATATATATTATATATATACATCACATATATATATATAAATATTTATATAATATATATAATAAATGAACCAATAAGCTTAAGGGGGCGGGTGGGGTGGAAGCCAAAGCGGGGCCCAGGGGCGAAGTCCCGGAAGCTCTTATGTTTTAGAGCTTTTAAAGTTACTTTTAGAGGTTAATTTAGCTATATATCTATATACATAATAATTTAAGTTTGGTCACCAAAGGGGGGGGGGCAGGCCCCCTGGGCCCCCTCTAAATCCGCCACTGTTTATATATATATATATATATATATATATAATATATATACTTCCGCCCGGCCGAGGTTAAACTCAAGACCTGCGGAGCCAAATCTTCTAGCAGCCGTGTTGATCGGTGGCGCTATACCGCTCGACCATTTACGCAAGTAAAAAACCAATGAAATTCTCTCCACTTTGTAACATACTACACGGTCATTGAGAGTTGAAGTTGCAGGGTTATAACGAATCTCGTTTAAGTCATCAATTTTGCAAATTCTACGGTCGCTATAATGACCTTGTTTGGCGATTACAAATTACACTAAGTCATATGTTGACTGATTTGTTTCATACCCTATAGATTTGACTACGGGTAATCGCTTTACTTATTTCGACTACGGGCTCACGGCGGGTGTGGATCGGTCAGCAGAGGATGCTTACTCCTCCATGGCACCTGATCCTAACCTTCGCTTTGTCGAAGGTCCGTGTTGCCCTACACTCTATTTTGTGTATGTTTTTTGGATCTGATTACGTTTAACACGATGTTACCTTCGCCTATTTGTATTACAATTGTTTTTGTATTTTTTAGTATTACACAGATTTATCACTGTTCGTTATCTTTTTACTTTATATTACTGACGTAAATTAAGGATCATACAAGATACTGCATTTCCAATGTTTTATATATAGCACACATATGAAGAAGAATCTAAATTAAACATAATATAAAATATTTACAATGCAATTGTGTATCTTTTTGATTCTCTTAAAATTACGTCAATAACTGTATCCCATTTCCATCTCAATGACCGTGTAGTGTTTGACAAGCGTAGCGAGAATTCCATCGTTATCGAAAGCAAGTTTTTCTTTACTTAACTCGATGGTCAAGCGATCTAGCGCACTGGTCACACGCTGCTAGGATATTTGGCCAGACACAAAAACACAATTTAGGTTACAAGGTTTTTTAGGAATCTGATTAAATCTCAGTTATCATTGGTTAAGATACAGTGCATATAGGATGTTACCATCCTTGATGCCAAAGATGGTACCTACAGGATTATTGCGCGTTCATTATGAGAATGGACGGTTATTAGCACTAAATACTACCTACTATGTCAGTTATTTATCAAGAACGTCACAAAGTGAAAATTCATTAACAACACTAGTCGTCCGTTGATATATTGGTTACACTCGATTTGTTTAATTTGTCCTTAATATTATCATATACATAAACAGGTCCTTCCTCCTTTTATATACGGTGTATGATTTAAATATTGGTTGAAAGATCAACAGATACCATTAGCACCCGAATTACCAATTTATGTTGTATGGGAGTCCTCCTGCAATTTCCCAATCACATATATTCCTGCAGCATTGATAGCTTTCGCTGTTCAATTGAGGAAACTTCAACAGATCCCTGCGATGTCTTACACTATCAAACCAATCCAGATTTCAATTGGCGTCTTTCTGAAATGGGTTGCACAAGATACAATGTATTTGCGTAGAAATTACTCAGTTTTTCTTGAAAGAGTCAGTGCATTACATTAAAGAAATACTTGTTTACTTTTAACAAAAATAAAAACAAATATTTTATTGGGTTTTAATACACAATACAGTAGTATTCGCAGTTACTAATTTGTAGATAAAATTTCATCTTTATGTCCTTACAAAACAAAAATCTTTATTTTGGATATGTCAAGTTTGCTTTTTTTAATTTAATTTTTTAGATAAGTTTATAAAGAAACGGGCATTGTACGAGGAATGCATGCTTGCGCCTCTAGCTCAAATGAATTAAGAAATTATCAATGATATCTACTGAGACGTCATTTTCCATGTTTTGTATAATCCATACATTCCAAAGTCGAAAATGCTTTGAAGTACTCATTTCAATTAAGTAATATACCATTTTCTCTGGTAAATTTGGATCTGCCGCCAGCTCTCTCCAAACCAGTTTACATCTGGTGATAAATTCGGCATAATCACATGATTTGTCCAAACTGAAGATCAAAGCTGCATAGCCCCTGGTTGCAGAGTGAAGGAAATTGACTTTGTCGACTTCCATATCTCCTTCCCCGGCTGTCATGGTTGCCAAATCAGTGAACACGTTTAATTCCTGCAGGTCTAGAAAAAAACAACAGAATTCTTTGTTTTGGAAAACATTTCAAAGTTTATCAAGCACCATATACTGTAAATGAATATATGATTATCGAGTAATGATGAATAACTTTTGATTTTCAGAGCGAAATCAATCAAATAGAATATCTTTGCTGGACTAGCTGGTATATCCCTGCATACTATTATTTATAATTATCATTACTACAATATTGATAATGTATCAAATGAAAGTAAATTATGACGGTGAAAGCAATCCTCTTCCCCAAACTGAAACCACTATTCATTTTCAAATTCTTATTGTTATCGTTCTCTGATTTTGTAGGAATGACACAAAACGAACTAAACGTTCATAGAGTTGAATTTGAAATATGTATGGATATGCAATATTCATATAGAATAGCATTCTACCAAGATGTGCCAGAAGTTTGTAACAACATGAAACAAATAATCGATTAACAGAACCATGCACCCCAGAAAAGTATCATTGCTTTAACTAATTCAAAAGGGAAAGTAATTTGCATTCTCTTCCATTCTTTTATAGCATGTGTCATTGAAATCAGAAAAAAAATGTAGGTGGATACAATTTTGAAGAAATTGCTTACAGAGTAAGCGATGGGCATCTTGCCATGTCACAAGTTTTACAGGTATTAAACCATTTTTAAAAAAAATATTTTTGAAACAAATGTATGGAAGTATGTTTGTATTTTTTTTTACTTTTCATATATCTCTGCAGCCAGAGTACCACTTCTTTACAACGAATTAATGTTCTTATGCATTCAATCTCGTTCTTCTTGATATCTTGCAAAATGCCACAAGTTGTCATCATATCGTCATCCAATTCCTTCATGGGTATGTCATCGTTGGCTTCCTGCAATTGTTAAAATATCATTGAAATAATCAAGGTCATTGGCAAGGTGTTATTTAATACTCAACGCAATTTATCTATTTAAAAGATAGTGTGATATTGTTTATATATTATGGCATGCTATGATAATACAAAGTACAAATATGCTTCTTTACTTCAAGTAAGTGACTGCAAGAACATTCAAAGACAAAAAATGACGTTTAATCCACTAGTCAGTAATATCTGACTAAAAGCTACAACAATACATTATCATACTTTTTTCAAAAATATATATTACTCTTATACCAGTAATTCTGTGGTTCTAAAATCAAATTCTTGATCATTAAAATTTAAAGAATTTTCGTCGCAAAATTCTGTCTAGTTTCCACCAGAGCGAAATTTCCTTATCATTCATTCAATGTTAAACTTTTCTTGATCCCAATTGTTCCTTTACAAAGGTTTAATACCTATACTTTGTTTCAATAATGTGCAACATTTTTCTTTCTATGATATACGTTCCCGTGGGGATTTGGGTTAAAATAGGTTCACCAGTATTCCTTGCTTGTTGTAAAAGGCGACTAAATGGGTCGGTCCTTCTGATGAGGCCGCAAAAACCGATGCCCCTGCATCCATGCTCAAAGGCCATAAGCGCAGAGCATGGGCCTAAATTTTGCAGCCCTTCATCGGCAATGGTGATATCTTCATATGAGTGGAAGATGCTCGAGCGGTGCGTAAAACAATACACAATGCAATCAATCTATCACATACGTCTTGCTATTACCAAAAGACAAAGAATACAAGGTGTTCGCACAAGTCTATGCTGGCCCTATTTTAAGATAAATCGCAGTTCGTTATATTCACCGTTTTCGTACGTAGGGCATTTAAAAATTGTCTACATGATTTGAAAAACTTTAAACGACGTTGTATATATGTTTTGTATAAGATAAATAATAAATTACCATTTCCACAATTCTTTCTATTGCCGAAAAATTTCCTTTTAGTTCAAACTCTTCCATGAAGTCCAAAATTACACCTGCTCCCGTCAGACATTGTCGCAATATTTTGTACTGCTGAATCTGACTGTACCTTGCTTCAATCCAAGGAATTTTGGAGGATTTACAGAAAAAATTAAGCTCTTTCTTGATAGAATCGATATCCATTTTGCTAAAATGTATTTCAAATTCCTTGAAAGTTATTTCTCCGCTCTCAAGTTTATCTTGTAATTTCTTCCAACGATGATCGACTTTTTTCCACACAGATTCAAAGATCTCATTGATGGTCAAAGGACTTCCCAAATTGGCTTTTCTTTCCAAGCCTTCTTTTCTCCACATCGTAATAAATACAGTCCCTTCCGATAGTCTGTAACATATAAAAAGATACCACATTTAATCAGATACGAAAAACAAATTCTAATATAAAATGGCTTTCGAATAATACAGTTATAGTCACATCCTTCTTCACAAAACAGTTTGCAATTTGTTACCTAATTATAGCATTTGAATACGCAAGTTCCAATCTGTCCAAAAGTTATATCCCTTTGTCGAATTCTTACGCACGGTGAGATGCAAAGTATGTTATTCTATTTATGCGGCATATACAAACGCTTATCACCTCATTCATATATTGAACAAATGATAATTACCAGTGCAGATGTTGTGCAGCCACCCAAATTGCAGGGAAACACAGAATTAATACGTTTATCAGTATTTCATAATAAAATAACGCAAACAAAAACCGATTATCACCCCCTTTCTTTGATTAATTGATTATAGTTTTACGTCCAACTCATACTGAGACGTCAACAATTCCGATGAAGGGCTGCAAAATTAGGCCTATGCTCGGCACTCATGGCCTTTGAGCAGGGAGGGATCTTTATCGTGCCACACCTGCTGTGATATGGGGCCTCGGTTTTTCCGGTCTCATCCGAATGACTGTCCCATTCAGTCAACCTCTAAAGACACGCAAGGGGATGCTGGGGACATATTTCCTATGATGCGCGTTAGCGCATCATAGGAAATATGCAAGCAGCGCAATTGCATTTATTAATGCCATGTTCACTGATTAACGTTATTCATTTGTTATATTTGCATTTTTCCCCTTTGTGGACCCCTGCATGCATACGTTTGTCGCCGGGATCTGGATCTTACTTACAGCTGATTCCACCCTAGAAATATTTTGCTGTGTGTCGTGAGAGTGAGTTACATCACCTTAGATAAATCATTTTCACATAAATAAAACCATTTCATTGTTGTTTTATATTATTTAAAGCTACGTCAGGCCAGATACTTTCCCTTTCGTATCTCAAAGATTATAAGTAGAAAGCTACAAAACAAATTCTTCAAAAACGTGTACAAATACACTGGATGCAATAATAATTACAAAGTTGTGTGTTTGACTATTTCGTTCATTATTCATAGTTTTTGTTTCTGAAGATTGCCGATTGCCGATTGCTGATGACGCAACAATGAACTGATGCTATTTTACATCACTTTGTAATCGTCATGTACGTACGTAACAATGCAGCCAGATGATGTTAACCAAAGCCAATAGGAATTTAGGCGGGAAAGCTTTTATTGTCTTCCAGACAAATTGTTTTATAATGGCTAAAACATCAAAATGATTTTGACTTTTGCAAAAGCTTCAGCAGTACATAACTCATCATCAATAGTAAAGATTCGTTGTTTGTTTTGTTTTTTTTTTTTACTTATTGTGAAGTAATTTTTGAGATAAATGATTGGCCCTATGCCTTTAAGGTGGAATGCTATACCAGAGAAAGTTGACGTGGATGAAAAATAGAGGATATGTTAAACAATATTTTAAAAATATTCAAATTCCTCAATTTCGTCAAAAAATGAAATTTTAGTAGAAAATAAATTGAAGAAATCAGAAGGCATCAGGATGTTATAGCCGAGTTGCAGTTAACATTTTCGAAAGTTTTTTTTTGGTCTAAGCAGCGTGAGCAATGAGCCCTTGGGCGTATTTTTAATATCATCAAATTATAGATCTCACGAAATTAAACAACTTTTTGTTCAAAATATCTTACCCGAATATTAACGAGTAAAATTAATCAATTGCAACACTAAATCATCTCTGCAGGTGAGCCATTAGGCTTGCAAGCCTTTATGATACGGTTTCGATAGCCCTAGTAAAACTAAACAACTTTTGTTATACATGTCTTAGCAAAATGTTTTCATTTAGGATGTTGTAGCTGAGCTTTTTGAGAACAACTGCGCAGGACGCTATCATTAAGTATTTACTGGTTCAATACTGACCCTATCGGTGCAAACGTATTACACATTAAAACTGAACCCTGTCCAATTGAAATTTTTGTGTCAATTCAAGTTTTGAAAGGGTGGTAGGGACTATATTTTGTGGCGGAAGGATATGGTTAATCAAAAAGCAATGATTTTACAGTTCCATTTCATCCAATATACCTTCTAATTTTTATACCTCTATTCGTATATTACAGTTTTAAAATTAGTGATACAAGGAGATGAGACTTGGAACTAGTTCAAATATTGTTATTTATTAATTGTTGAGGTATTTTTCCAAACAGAATACATATTCTTTAAAAAGTTCAATTCATTTAACCCGAATTCTGTGCAAAAATCAGTATTTTTGGCCAACATTTTAAAATTTGACCGAAACCCTCTACTTTTAAAAGTAAATTTTGGGACAAGACTTTGAATATTACGCGAATTTTAAGAATTGACATCACTCCTAAAATGTATTTTTTAACTCTGAAATTCGATATCATAAGTTTTTCCATATATCAAGTGCAAAAAGGCTTATTTATTTCCATTACAAGCATTAAATCTTTTTTTATATCTGTATTGTAAGAAGACATTATTATGTATCTATTTCATGTAATGATTGATTTGTATTCCTTATGTTTTGTTTACACCAACAGACGAAAGGAGTTTAAATGAATAAATCTTGAGTAAATTTTAAATGCAAAAAGGTCATGTTTAAAACACTGTAGCTTGAAAACAAGCATGAAAACCCAAATTTTTCTTTTAATTTCCAAGATTCTCTTTCAATGTAGAACTGAAAAATACACTTCCCAAAAATTGACATCACGTCAAACCTCACCCTAGAACCTCTTTAAAGAGTTATGAATAGTGACATTAAATAGTCCGTACAGGTGAGCCACGAGACCCGTGGGCCTATATCTTGATACGGTAATATAGATGTAGTAAAACTAAACAATTTTTGTTATATATATCTTAGAAAAAAATTTCGAGTAAAGAGTTATGCATATTTACATTAAATCGTCCGTACAGGTGAGCCACGAGGCCAATAAGCCTTAGACGAATTTTTCCGAAAATCAATAGGGTTCTCTTTCACTTGATGAGTAACAATATCCCAAAGTTTAAATTGAATCAGATATAAACTTTTGGAGTTATTGCTCGGAAACCTCATTTTCTGCCCCTGCCCTCCTGCCCGCCCGCCATAATCAAAACAATAGCCGAGTGCAACTCGTTGCAACTCGGCTAAAAATTTGAAACCCCTACTGGAATCGAACCCGTGTTTGCAGTTCAGAAGGCAACGCGCTAACTTACTGAGCTACCCAGCTCGGCATTTAGTG
Organism: Ostrea lurida; assembly: GCA_903981925.1. Lineage (NCBI taxonomy): Eukaryota > Metazoa > Mollusca > Bivalvia > Ostreida > Ostreidae > Ostrea > Ostrea lurida. Next base: position 20,793 of record CAJDSM010022720.1, read on the forward strand.
AATTGATATATAACCCTGACAGGGATATTTTCATCCATGTTTTGAAAGGAAGTCTGCCATTATGACGTTGTAGAGATCTACCTTCAGTAGTCATAAACACTTATTTCCTGAAACAGAAAGATTTATCGTCCTTGTGGAATGTTGAATACCAACATTTAGCTTGCATTTCATATTTGAGATTTTGATATAAACAATCGTTTTCAATATAAGATATATTTTTGTTGGAAGTTGAAATCAAAAATCTTTAACGGGGTCGGATTTGGAACAAACTATAAAATACAAAAAGGCTATAAAATGAAATGAAATGAAAATGAATAAAATGAAAATAGCTTTTGATCTTAAAACACTTTAAACATGAAATCTTATTAGAAGTTCATATATAAGCATTTGATCTTTATTAAGAGTTTGGCTGAGAAGTTTGCAAGAGCGGGACATGCAAGTGCTCAAAGTAATTGCATTCATAAATCTTCAAATGTGGTTCATATTGGTATGAACGCAATTGACAGATATGCAATTATAGCATTGAGGAACAGTGGATATGCAAAACAGTGGATATAATGCAAATATAACATGTTCTCTACATAGCTAGTCAATATAATTTACAAACACCCTGGACCTATATCCTAGCGTTCAACAGAATACTGAACGTACCTCCATCATAGAAGAGCTGATATCTCGAAAATTGCGCATTCATTTATTGCTAATTAAATGGTCTTCGGACTGTATAGATGTTTAATAAATGATGATTTAGATCGGTCTCAGTAGCCTAATTATTCAAGTTCTCACCGCGAGACCGCAATATTCCGGGATCAATTCTCGATTCTGTCAGCCTTGCCCACTAGACACCCGACATTAGAAGTAAATACATGTATTACGATTTTATATGACCTTAGAAATGCAGGTCCCGTGTTACGTAGGCGGTATCCTGATAACAAACCCTCGTAATATGGTCTAGTCTAAATCTACTAATGGTGAAGTCCCACAAAATACTTTTATGATTGAGTGCCATCTGAAAAACGTAGAATTTATATTTGGATATTTTACTTCACATAGACATAATTCAACTTCATGGCAAATGGTTTGCCTTCAGCTTTCGCATAGTCAATTTTTAACTACTTGTGATACATGTATATATTTGAACAGAGGCAGGCTATTTACAAATGAGTTGATGATACTATTAGTTACATGGTTTGTAGTTGACCTAATATGTTTATACATGGTCAGTAAATTCCATATGGGGCGAGAGCGGAGCCTCGAGCCCCATATGAATTTATTGACCATGTATAAAACCATATTAGGTCAACTACAGACCATGTACGAAATATATCTTACCGACTGCTTTTCTAAATAGCAGAATGTTTTTTAAAACTTGCATGTTGATGAATCATGTACATGATGCACTTTGGGCCTGAAGCAAATATGACGTCAAAACAGTGACGTATAGAAATTCCGTAGTTTACGGTAATGTATTCGAGTTCAATTAACTATTGGCCGTTGTGAATATTCATTTCGACGACCGGAGTTTATTCATTGAGTAGTCAGACGCTTTGAAGCAAATTTGGGACGGAAAGATAACTCTTCTCTTAACCGTGTATATAGGACTAATGGCTCCTACTGACTATGTATGAATATCCCATGGTCTTCAAGTGATCGATGTAAACCATGGTAATGCTACAAATTAGCAGGAAGTAAGATATAGTGGTTCTCGTTTTAAGTTGGCATATATGCTAAAAGCTGTTATTACGATGGTCTTATTTAAATATAATCGGTCATTAGGTTGATGTTGGTGTAACGTGTTTCATACCAATTTTGTCTACGGATTACTTCCGTTTACCCGATCAAGATAGAGAACAGATCATGGTGTGACCGTTCCACATGGGATGTTTTAGTTTTCCTACGCACTTTATCAACCTTCTGGTTTTGCAGGGGTCCGTGAATGCAGAACTTTCAATTTTGTATTCTTTAAAGGATTGAAATCAATCAGCTTTTTTGGCAAATATCTATGTTAGTATGGTGAGTACATAATGCGACAGAAAACTATATCTATTCTGCTGCGTTTGATGTAGTGAAAGTCATGCATACAATAATCATTATCATCGATAAAGAAAGAAAACCTTAACAATTATTCATGTAAAGGCAAGATAACAGTGATCAATCTCGTAAGTCCTAAATATAAAATGGCGAAGTAACAAAGTATCAAAGGTAATCATAGTCCAAATATGATAGAAAGATCCTAAATATTTGTCCATAATTATGCTAATATTCCATCATATGAACATATAAAAAATAACTATCAGTCATTAATTTCATGAGACCTAAACGGAATACAAACTAGAAATACTGTGAGTTAAGCTCACAAAGACTCGCTTGATTCGCTGAAGTGTGAACAAATACGTTTATGGCCTGGACCAAAAATACATGTTAAAATCACTCAGAGATCACAGGTCAAGGCTATATAGAGGTCTGAAATAAATGCTAGACATCCTCTCTTGGCTCATATGCCCATACACCAAACATCATATGCCTACATCAAAGAACGAGGAAGTTATTGGCCGTCTTTGAATCTGCCCAGACAGACAGCACCATAGTACTTGACACATCGTCTTATGGTGATACTGCCATTGCCCAAACTACATTATATGATAAGCGTGATGACTTTGACTTTGCAGTCGTCAATTATTCCTTTTCTAAGTAGTGGTGTGCCACTGTCCACCTGCTCATGGTGTGTATGTCTCCCAGTTGATTCGATACGCAAGAGCATGCCATGCATGTGAGGACTTTTTAAAGCGAGGCCAACTACTAACAAAGGTTTATGTTGCAGGGTTATAACGATCTCGTTTATAATCATCAATTTCGCATAATCTACGATCGCTATAATGACCTTGTTTGCGATTACAAATTATCACTAAGTCCTATGTTTGACTGATTTGTTTCAATACCCTCTGTTTGACTGCCATTTTCGTACTAGATTTGACGACGGGTAACCCGTTTACTTTGTTTCGACTACAGGCTCAGGTGGTTGTAACCGGTCATCAGAGGATGCTTACTCCTCCATGGCACCTGATCCTGCCTTTCGCTTTTGTCGGAGTCCGTGTTGCCCTACACTCGATTTTGTATATATGTTTTTCGGACGACTATTGACGTTCAACACATTTGATCACTGTTCGTTATCTTTGCCTTTACATTGCTAGCTTCGCCAATTTTTTGTTGTATATCAATGACCAGAGAACAAAGAAGTTACAACCTGGGCATTAACCATGTTAGAAAACTTATGATTTTGATCAATGCCAAAGGCCAAGGCCAAAAATGTACGCACATATTGTCTCATGGTGATACACCCATGGTGCAAATATGCTATTTCAATTGGCAAGAATATAGATACAAATCCATGCTACAAAACTTAGATTTTGATCTTGATGTCAAAGGTCAAGGCCAAATACAGGTCATGAATGTCCGCAAACAAATCCTCTCACAAGTGATAAGCCCTATGCCTACGTCAAAAGTATAAACAACAATGATTGCAACAGAACGGATAGACAGATAACATAACACATCGTACATGGGTTATACAAACCCATGTGCCAATATAGTATGCATATGGCAAAGAACAAAGAAGTTATGGCCCAAAGAATGATTCTTACTCAAAAGAAGATTATGTATGCTACGTCAAATGAACAAGGAAGTTAAGATCAGGACACGAATAACACAGACGCAAGGAACTGACAGAAAGAACACAGTGTGATTCCTATATTACCCCTAAACTTTCATTGAAGGGGTATGATTAAGAGTTGGACATAACTAGAGGCGGTATAAGGTGCCAAGGAGGAGTAAGTTTCCAATTGTCGATTAGGTCAACACCCTCCTTTATCTAGATCAGACAAACAAGCAATCCTGCAGTCCAGAATCTTGCAATAAAGCCAGGACCTAACGATTGGTATAAAACACGTTGACAGCAATTTGACCTTGACATGTTTGCAATGGCAAAACCTGCAAAATACGAATACACAAAATCAATACACTACTCTTCTAAGTTTTGGCAACACTGATCAGATCAGTTGGTATAATCTGGATCTGCACTCTGGATCAACATCTTTATTTTTTCAACGTCAATTCCTCACTACTTTGGTCTGTTTGAAAACTTGATTGAGCCGAATTTCATCTTCCCATCGAAAACGTTGAAAATCTGGTATAGTATCCTATCTGCAAGCATATTCGAAATTTATTAAATAAAGATCCCACTAAATTAACTTAAAAAGATACAAATAATCTTCTGTAAAACGTTACTATACAAATATTTTTTTCTTGAAATAGAATGTCACTTTCAGATTAATAAATTATTAAAAGATATAAAAAATTGCAATCTGGTAATACCTTGAAATTTGCTGGCATAATGTGCAAAAGCACGAAATTTCGTAAGGCTGTTTGTAATTTTTGCACTTCCTTTAATCGCAAACGTAGAAAACATGCATATTTCCCTCTATTCCATGTCGGAATTGCTCTTGTTATTTCCAGATAAATGCAATTCATGTCCATAAAGCGCTTCTTCTGCATTTTCGCACAGCTCCAAATCTTCAAAGTTCGATACTAACCACTCACTAGCTTTTTTAACGAACTGATCTACATACGCAGCAACCTCTTGTTACGTTTGCTTTGACAAACGTTCCGTCCCAGAATCCCTTCGACTCTCTTCTCGTCTAAAAAGTTTATTTCATTAACAGAGATATATACATAAAAAGAATAAGTAACAGGAATCAGTGAATCATTATGAAAACAAACTTTACAGAACATCGTGAAAAACTGGATCAAGGGGGCCACGAAATCAGGGCAAATAGCAGTCAAATTGTTTCTTCATTCCAGTTTTTCCCATTTTTTTCTTTCGAAAAGCTCAGACATCATGCTCTCAAAATCTGATTTCCCGTCAAATCATCCTTGTTCCGAATATTTTCCCTTTGCCAGTGCCTGAACATATAAAGTGATGAAGCACAAAATGAACATAATATGCATTGTTTGCAGAAAAACATGGACATTTAGAATACTGACAGTTTTTGTACTAAAGTTTTTGTGAGAAGGCATTACGTACGTTGCTCTATCATAGTATAACATAATGAAAGAGTAAATGATGAATAAACCAGTGGTGATATCGTAAAGTCCAAACAAAATATCAATCAAAGATTTGGGCAAACACGGACTTATGGATTACCCAAATGTGAGAATCAGGTGCCTAGGAGAGTAAGCATTCTCTGTCGACCGGTCACACCCGCTGTAAAGTCCATTCTCTTGATCAGGTAAACGGAGTAATCTTAGTCAAAATCAGTGTGTAGAATGGTTAACAATTCTGTAAAATACGTCAGACAAGCAATTTTACAAAAATGGTAGGCCATATTGGTAATGTATGATCGTTATGACGACCATAAATATGCAAAATGCTGCCTTTTAAAAACGTGATTGTTGAAACCCCTGCAACAAGAACTTGTTTGTGAGTAGCCATGATTAAAAATGATCATACCCGAACAAGCTTTTCTGTGTATCGCATTAATGTAGAGACAACACAACTATGCAGAGTGATGATGGACTGTGCTAAATAAGTATGGGAAGTTGACGATGGAGAAACTGAAAATCGTCCCATTTGTCATAAAGTTGATTTGGCTTAGATTGCCATTAATGTATATTGTTACATACACACCTTAATTTTTTTCCCTGTGTAAATGAATACGATTTAGAAATCAACATTTAGAACTGTTAAAACCAACTCTCACAACCCGTGGTCTATTGATTGGCTCAACAGTTTGCGAACTATTGACCTGGCAATAGTCGCCACTATTTTTTATTGGCTATGCAAAGTTAAGCGATTCTTATTCTGTTTCTTAGTTCACAGTACATTGCGAGATATACCAAGGTGGCTTCCCATGTCAACTGGTAACACCCGCCGTGAACCCTTGTACCCGAAAGTTTAAAATCTTGTTTGTCAAAATCATTGTAGAAAGAGCTTATCTTAACAATTACTAACTGAAACACGTGAGACAGCGTTTGACCCAAATGCAAGTTTGTTGGGCAACCAGAATTTTGAAATCCCTACATAATCATCTCAACAGACAGAATGACTTACAGATTCAGCAATATTCCATTACTGTCTGCGCAGATGGTGTTTTATATCTCTCAACGATAAAAACGAGAGCATGTTCTACGTATCGATTAAGGATTTCATTCAAAGGGACTATGGACAAATAATTGATGCAAAAGACGTTTCAACAAGTTAACAATTTTAAAAAAAATTCATGGCCGTCATCAGTCTGTCATTAGGTTGAATGTTATATCAATATTTTGCCCTTCTTGATATTATAATGAACATTTCTGATAAGTTGATATGAAATATGGCGTTACATCATTGACCCGAAGGACAGGTTTGCGCGTTATGATATCGTTATGACGACCAAAAAAACTTTAATGAAAGTAATTGACACTATTGTAACGTCAATACCATTTCTTGGTGGTTTTTCTTCGATCATCTTGCATAATCGCATCAGCTTGAGAATGAAAACGATATGGTGGCTAAAAATACGCAGTCGGTGTATCTAAATGATCGAAATGAACGCCATTGTTGAAATGAATCCCTGCCTCTTGAGAATTAAAAAATTACGGAAGCTATGTACATGAAATTGTAAAGGCAAAGATAACGAACAGTGTTCAATCTCGTAAGTCCCAAATAGAACTACAAAACAAGGTTCGGCGAACACCGACCACAACTGGACCACACCAGAAGGTGGGATCAGATTCCTATGAGGAGTAAGCATCCCCTGTTGACCGGTCAACCGTTGTGAACCCATAGTCTTGATCAAAGCAACGGAACAATTCAATAGTCCAAATCAGTGTTGAAAAACACGGTTTACAATGGCTATGAAACACATCAGAACAGCACTTCAAATGTAAATAAACAAACTTAAATCCCTTTTTCTATTAACGATTTTGTTTTCAATTCCTGATTCTAAAATGTTTCCTCAATGACTTTGACATTTATACCGTCAATTTTAGATGCTTAAAACTAGGATGTCAAACGAATTATTCGACTATTCCGAATAGTCTTCGATACATCGAACGTTCGACTAAAAAAAAATTAGTCGAATAGTCCAGTAAAAAAAAATTAGCACCATACTGGTAATTTACCTATTTCGGATCATATCTGATATTGCCAAGAAAAAAATTAGCACTTTCCGATAATTCAGTTTTCAACAAAGAAATTTCATTTTCGCCCTACGGGATTACTTGTAATCAAACTGGCATATCATCACAGACACAGCGGAAAATATTTTTTTAATATTAAAAACGTCCGTAATAAGAGTTTGAGCAAAGGTTACTTTCTTCCTCAATGTGTAAGTATAAATGGCGAAATACATTGTAACAAGTATTAAACGTAATATAGTCCCAAAAATATTACATGTTACGAGTATTACATTATTTCGAAAATAAAGGGCCGCGTAAATTGTCTTTCATTAATTGTAACTAATGGGTGTTTCTTTGGGGTCTACCTAACAGGACTTTTCACAGTTAACTGACCACTAATAGGCGGTCATTTACAACCTAATGTGGAAACCCGCTCATTGTTATATACACTCAAGGTGTTATCCACATGTTTATTCCCATACGATGCCTTAGACCCCCTGAAATTGCAGGTGAAAGTCCGCCAGAGGCAAAGAAACCTAGGTTGGTGTCCTCGGGACAAAGACAATTTAGGAGAAGAGTGTAGCGGTCAGCTGGGTTTCGTCCCAGTGGCCAAAAGCTCAGTTGGTTAAGTCTGAGCACTGACTAATAGATTCAGGAGGCCCCCAGGTTGAAATTCCAGTCTGTCCGTTGCAATTTTCTCCTTCCTGTTCAAGTGCCATCAACACTGTTTACATTTCAAAAATAAGTAGCTTTTATGAAACTTTACAGTTACACTTGAGTCAGTGTAGATTGCAACATTATATAAAGATTTTTTTTCTGTCCATCTTCCACAAAAACTTAGGCACCTTAAGTCACAATATCTTTAAGCTGGTTTACACATTAAATCATGTGGCCCTTAAAATTGTTGCTTATTTTCCAGGTGTCAGAAAGCCAATGCAAAGAAACCAATGGATGGACACACTTGAAAAAGCAGCAGTTTAGAGGCAATGGTCCAAATTTTCAGCATGAAAACCTTACCTAAAAAGACGGACTGGTGATCTGGACCCTTAGAAAGAAGAGTGTTTGAAAAATAGATTTTGGAGACCAGATAAGATTTTGTGCGCAACACTAATTTGAGGCTTTTTAAAACATCAAATTGCTTAACCGCTTGAGCTGAAGCTTAAGTGAAGCTCTTCTGATCATTTGTTGTCCGTCATTCCATCGGTAACTTTTACATTTTCGACTTTCCTAGAACCACTGGGGGTTCTTTAAGTCCCCTCCTACAAGTCAAAGGACTTTTAGTTTTGCACTACTCTCAGAATCCTGTCTTAACACAGTGTAAAATCAGTTTGTTAAATTAATGGGCCCCCAGGGTCATGTAGGGCCGCAGGGGAAACTTTTTACAATATGTTTAATTCAAGAGACAATATTCAAACTCTGACTGTAAGTAGACTCAAGTTTGTTAAAATCATGGGCCCCTACAGGTTAGGGCACACCCGGGCCTTCATAGACAGCCCCCCTCCCTTCCCAATTAGGGTTGGGCCACATTAGGGAGGACCATTTATACATATGTTTATATTAAGGGGAAAATATTTTAAAATCTGCGAAAAACTGGAGCCCAGA
>CAJDSM010022722.1:10989-24226 GCA_903981925.1 Ostrea lurida
TTGTGGCTGGAGACTCTGTGCTCCTGTATGGACATTGTAGAGAAATGGTATCATCCCTGGTCATTCATGCGCAGCCCCGGATGGGTACAAATCAAATGTGAACTCAGGTAAGTACCATAACAATTGTATACAGCATGGTGTAATGGTGTTGTCAGTCCCTGTTGTTTAAAATAGATTTTAATGCATGCTGTTTGTAATTAGTGCACCCTAGCTGTTGTGGGATACCTATGTGTAAAATGTATTTTTATGTGCATCTACCTTCTTCATAGACATGTCCTTTAAGAACGTTTTATGGGTATACTTCTGTTAATAAGCAGAGAAAAAGAAATTGTTGTCATTAACCAAAGTCCTGAAGCCAAATGTAGCATCCAAAGAAAACACTAAGCAGAGCATACATACATAGGTGCACTTATTTCGCTTCTACAGACAGACAAACTGGTAGTCATTGTGATACCAGTATCCACCTATTTGCAATATTGTTTTAAGGGTTAATATAAAAACTTTTAAAGAAAAATTTGTGTGAAGTTTGAATATTTGATATTTAAAATAGAAATTATATAAGAGAAGAAAATGACTGCAGCACTTCCATTCTACATATGCCACATTAGGCCTTCATAAAAGTAGGCCAGCGTGAAGCAATGCTGTTCATACAAACCTATTTTGAAATTAATTAATTTTTAGATTCTACTTTCACTTTTGTCGGAATTCCCAGCCATTTCAATAGACGTACTATATATGTGCATTGTGTACAGCTGCAATGCATTCATTAGGAAATGGTTATCCTTACCATTTGTAAAGATATCAAGGCAAAAACTCTAGAAATGTAAATATTTAAGAAGGAACAGATTACCGGTTTGAATACTAAAGCGAGGAATTCGGTGAAACATCAGAGATTGTTTTGTGTAGACCTCACTTCCGACCTCGGATGTGGCTGCCTGATGATGATGAGTTGATATGTTGTGGTTTATTACAGGCTTCTGGCTCAGTTNATGGCTACCTGCTGATGATGAGTTGATATATTGTGGTTTATTACAGGCTTCTGGCTCAGTTTGCCTTTAATCTGTCCATGGATTGGGAATTACAAGTCAGCAGAAAGAAATCTCCGACATTCTCTATAACTAAATCTGTCCAAGACATCCTCATCAAGCATCACCTATTCAGTTGGGAAATATAATTCAAATGAAATGATCTTATACACAATTAAATGTGCAATAGAGTTTCCAGACCAGTCAAGAACACATGTACATCTGCATGTATCTTGTACCAAGATTTTGCAATTTGTATTTATGCTCACTATAAAACATGATCATGAGAGTGAAAATTCTATTGTATTTTGCATATCCCATGTTCAGAGATCTGAAGGGGTTTTGTCCGACTTAGTATAGAAGCATCTCTGTGAAAATCAGTCACACAATTTAACTCTGTATTTTACAATTTGCAGCAAATACCAAACATTCCCCAGCAATATTGAGTATGCTTATGATTGAATAAAAACAAATGAAAATACTGGAAAAGTGATTATTTACGCTAGGGGTTAAGTATGCGTTTATCATTTAATTTTATTTCACATGATCAGCTAGTGCCGATTCTCATTGGTTAAAACACCTTTTAAAACATTGAGGTGAATTTTCAATCATGTACCTGAACAACAAGTGAAGTCTATTGGACCATGTTTTGTTGTTGTAACAAAATTAAATGATAAGAAATAAATCTTATATTTTTTTCGGGTGATATGCAGGTTATCACCGAGATGTTAGATGGTAAAACTTTTCATCAATGCGCTTTGCGCATTGATGAGTTTTACCGTCTAAAATCCGGTGATACCTGCATCACCCGAAAAAAATTAGATTCATTTCTTATTTCCATGTCCAACATTTACGCTTGGGGGAAAAAAACGTGGTAAATGAATATAATATATATCATATCAGATATTTGTATGTATACGCATGGGGGAAATTTATACGCTCATCACGTTACCGCACAATTAGTGTAAATTTACCCCACGCATAAATAACCACTTTTACAGTATTGTACCATAGTTATGTAATGAGACTTATACATGTTCATTGAGGGTTCCTGATGGAATTGTCTGTGAAGCTTTGTCCTGTAGTTGATATTTATTTTCTAGATACCTGCATGTTCTGTGGTGATGGATTTCATATCAATTTTTTAAAAAGCTGTAGCAGCATTTATTCTGATGAAAAATAATTTTTGAAATTTGAAAAACTAATTTTAGATATATGTGTAAAGCAAATCCTGATGCTTTGTTAATTTCAACAGAGTGTTGTCTCAGTTGGCTTTCAACTTGTCTTTGGAATGGGAAATACCTATAAGAGGAACTCCACAAAAAGCACAGGTCAAAAACGGCGTACGAGATATGCTTATTAAGCATCACCTGTTTAGTTGGGAGATATGAGTAAAACACATGTCAGATGTAGATAATGGGTTAAGGCTCTACCTGATATCTTATCAGGACACATGTATGTCATTATAGTGTAAGTTAGATTGTAAGTGTAGATTCTGTAACAGCAAACTACAAAACAGGGGTAGGATTTCTCTGTTAGATAGCTCAGTAAGTTTACAAGCTGGTTCACCATGTGCTCAATGGTATTGGCATATAGTGCCCTCGCCATAGGCATCATGTTGAGTCATACTGTAGATTTCCACTGTCCGTTAAAGGTTTCATCGGTAACCTCAAAACTAAAATTAGTGTCCATGTGCATCAGTATTTGTGCATGTGCATCAGTATTTATAATTTTGTTCCCTATCTACTATATTAGCAGTATCTGTCATCAACAGTCACTGGCTACCTTTAGTAACAACCATGCATTTATTATTGCAATTCCTCTGAATGTAAAAAATGTTGTCATACTGCAATTAGAAAATGGTTTTTCATTTTTCATTACAATTAGATCATTAGACATTCATAATTTTGAGATTTTTTTTTGGGGGGGGGGGTGGTTAAAAAAAGAAGAGAAATTCTTTTCAAAATGAGATATACTATAGATATCTAAATTTTAACACAGATGAAGTTTCAGAGAGTTGAATAAGTCATACCTGTGGAAGACTGTGCTCAGTCACTTTTATATTGAGAAAATTACTTTGTAATCAAAACCCATACTGGTAATTCTACCATCTGCAATGGGCATGCAAGACCAGTGACCTATAGAAACAACAAGTCAATGACATTAGTGCTGAAGGTATATGTATACCTGTGGCTGGTTAATTCACTGATTGGTACCATCAGTAGGTGTCTAATTTATTAAATGATAAACGTGCTCACTAACTCCCTATGCTGACCTTGTTAGGGAAATATGGGAATGGATCAAAGGATTTAATTTTATTTTAATCAGTTTGTGTCAGCAAAATAGTTTAACAAGTATCATTGTTGGTTTGAGTCAAGGTCACAAAGTTACTACTCACTAGTTGTAAACAAGTCAAGATCTTTCCAATAACATACATGTATAGATTTTTTCTGTATGATTTTTATGAAATGGAGAATATTGTGGCATTGTTGCATCTCAGTGTAGCCCTTCATATGAAAATTTTTCTGCCATGATGTATCTGATGATATCTTGTGTGTGTGCATATTGATAAATCAATCCTTCTCTTGTAAAGAATACAGTCTTGTGTTAGATTAAGTATAAGAATTAATTACAGTATGAAGGGGTGGTGGTGATAAATTTTTATAACATGCTTAGCAGTGATATTTTCTCTTAGTGTGTAATCAGCACTGTATTTGGATAAATCGCATGTAGGTATTAGATAATCTAAAAGTAACTCCATTGATAATTTGATCAGATTCAGAATAGATCTTGACTGTATCTAATAATTCACTTCATGCTTACGAAAAACTTCAATGCTACTGTGTAAAACAGGATGTACAGTAACATGGTATCTTTTGATGTTAAAAGAAGACATTCTAAATTTTTCAGAGTATTTAAACAGATAAAATAATGACCAAGGCAAGGATTTCACAAAAAAAAATATAAAAGCACTGAATTCTGATCTTTTAAGTATCGTTTTCAAGATCATTTTAAAGATAATTATTTCAGATTCACCCCATCAAGAGGTCTCCCTGAATCTAATGCTTTCCATCAACAGGGTCATCTGAGGTGAAATTTTAGCCACATCTACCCATCTTTATTATTTAGTACACAGGTCAATAAACACCTGTACAAAAAAAAAAAAAAAAAAAAATAGCCCCAGGTATTATGAATAGCATGCAAAAGTGAATATAGAGGCAAGCTCAGGTGTACCTACAAGACCAATGTCACACCTGTGTGACTTTTTGACTTGGAATCAAACTGAAAGTGAAACTTGACAGATGAAATTTATGTAACCTCACTGAGCTATCAAACAGTCGTTAGACACCCGGACTACCATGTGTAATGGCAGGACCAGTCATTGAGTAGTTCACCAGTTCTCAATCTCTCTATATCATGCTGTCTGTAAGACGTTCCACAGAAAAACATAATAATGCATGTACAACAAATCTTTTTTTTTTTTTTTATTGATGTTTATACATACTTTTGAGTTATTTTATGTGAAAGTAATTTGACAATATCCATTTTTTGTTAACTTGCTGCAAAGAAATGAAATCCATCTGTATAAATGTTCGACATTGTGATACCCTTTTGTTTTTGTTACTTTCTCAGGCTGTGTTGTAATGAAATCCACTCTTTTGATGTTGTAACACTTATTTGTTTATGTTGTGTTCTGAATTGGACGTATTGTTTAAAATTTTATTTATATTAATTAAAAAGGCTCTCTATGTTTTATACTCTTATTATACACTGTTGACAACTGTTAATAAATACATCGCAATAGCACTTTACTTCTTGTTTTGACTTGAGCAGTGTTTTTTTTTTGTGATTTTTTTTTTTTTTGGTACTTAAAGTATGAATATAAAGCAGGACAAGTATTGTTTTTTATATAAAAAAAGTGAATTTGCAGTACCGAAATTTGTACTTTTCTGGCACTTGGAAAGCGTGCGTCACTGTGTATAAATGTAATTTTCTTTACCTGATCTGTCCATTTCAGACTGTTATCCCAGTTTTCATTCAAGCTTTCAAGGGATTGGGAAATCCCCCATCAGACAAAAACTTCCTACCAGCCACTGAAGGAAGGTGTCAAAGATATGTTGGTTAAGCACCATCTGTTCAGCTGGGACTTGTGATCCCTTCAATTGGGATTTAATACATCGGGACTTGTAATCCGTTCATTTGGGATTTAATACATCAGTTGAAATGGGAATATTTTATCAGTTGAATACTGAGATACATATATATCTATCAGTTGCATTGGGATATATTAAATGCTCTGTAAAATAGCACAAATTTAAGGGAGGGGGGATTTTAGATTTATTGTATCGTTTTAATTCAGATCTGTCATATTCATGTGAATTGGGATCTATTATATCATGTGATCCTCATTCCATATCATTGATATAACTGTTCAACAGGGTGTGCCAGATTTTGACTAACATAATAAATTTACCTATTATATACTTTCAATTTCCTATTTCTTTTTGTCCTTAGATAGTTTGCGGGCCAATATACCTCATGGACTTGGCCAGGAACTTTTTTCAGGCCTGCAAGTTGTACAGTCATTGCCCACACAAAGTGGGAGGAGTTGATTATGACTTCACAAATTGACCACCATCTTTAGTTTAATTTTTTCGGTGTTTTTTCATCTTTTACACAATTAAAATCAATGACCGAAATTGTTAGAAATATAATTATATTGTTGTTTTACTATATGAAATTTAAAGTATATAATAAAAGGTTATATAGACCTTTGTATGATGGAAATACCCTTCAATTTTTTCTGTCGTCAACGGACCTCGCAAGCTCGGGTCAGTCACCGCGGCCAATAAACTTGGTCGTCAATATTACTTGCCATACAAAGTCTTAACCTCTATGATATTATTAACTAATTAATGCCCCTTGGATTCAAAGATCTTGGGGCGCATATAGTTTTTGGCCTGTTCCAACTTGTCTGTCTGTTTGTTTACCAAACTTTAATGATTAATAGTAATCTTTTATATCAATTAATTAGTTATTTAGCAAAAAAGAAATAACATTGATTGAATTGACATATAGTGGTTCACTGCTATTGTATTTGTGATATGGATAATGTTTACTTACAATGTTTAAATGAGTTGTGCTATCTGTGTGTGTTGTTTTAGAGCGATAGGATCAAAAACTCAGAAGATACACTCTACATCAAATACCTCAGTATTATAATTAGTAGCAAATCACTCTGTCAAATGGTTCAACGTATAATAAGTTTAATAAAGTATTAAAGGATTGTAATTTCCCTTGATGCCTCTTATCAATTGATTTTTTGATCTTAAGTTGTTATTCATTGATTTTTTTTTTTAAAGGAATTATTGAGAGTTTTGTTGTGAGTCAAGCATAGATTTATTATAAAGGTTCGTTTGTTAGCATAATAAAGAGGTGAAGTACTTAAATGTCCAATGGAATGTTGAGGGAGAGCGATTGTTCATCCCTTTGAGGTTAAATGTAGCTGCGAAGATAGTCTTCTGGACTATAAACCTATCAAGTATGCACAGTAGTACATTTTACATTTATGTATTGTTGATATATCATATATAAAGAAGTATATTTTCTTCAAATTAAAATTTGAGAGAGAGGAGAGAGAGAGAGAAAGAGAGAGAGAGAGGGAATTCTAGCATAACTTATTAATAGTACTAGCTGAATTTTTCTTGGCTTTGGTTGTCGATTTTAATCTGTAAAATTTTCAAAAAAGTACAAATCATATGTTCTTGTTTCCAATATTTTTGGAGGTTTGCAAATCATACTTATACAGTACCTACTTACATGTACAGTATCAATATTTGCGATTTGTAATTTTGTGGATTGTTTCTTCAACGACAAAACTAGACAACTGCAGAAATACCTGTCGTAAGGTATTGCATATACAGTCGAACCTCTTTATCTTGAACTTGATAGAACCAAGACAAAAACTTTGTGTATCCGTGGATTCGAGATATCCAAGGGTAAAATCACTTACAAAATAGAGTGGTTGGGACTATCAAAATTTACTTAACATTAGCCCATGGTATTCGAGAATCGCTGTGTTCAAGGAATATGAAGTTCAACTGATATATTTTCTGCAAAAAAAACAGACAATACAGAAATGTTTACTAGGTACTGGTAATATATTGCTCTGTGGTTGGTAGTTACAGTGAGCAGGTTGCTACACAGAAAATGTTTATATGGTTCTGGTAATATTTACTCTGTTGTTACAGTGAGCAGGTTCTATACACAGAAATGTTTATATGGTATCAGAATATTTTGCTCTGTGCTTTGTCGTTACAGTGAGCAGGTTTCTACAACAGAAAATGTTTATATGGTTCAGGTAATATTTACCTCTGTTGTTACAGTGAGCAGGTTCTACACAGAAAATGTTTTTATGGTTCTGGTAATGATTGCTCTGTCTTTGTGTTACAGTGAGCAGGTTCTACACAGAAAATTTTATATGGTTCTGGTAATAATTGCTCTGTGTTACAGTGAGCAGGTTCTACACAAGAAAAATGTTTATATGGTACAGGTAATGATTTGCTCGTGTGTGTTTACAGTGAGCAGGTTTTACACAGAAAATGTTTATATGGTTCTGGTAATGATTTGCTCTTTGTTACAGTGAGCAGGTCTACACAGAAAATGTTTATATGGTTCTGGTATGATTTTGCTCTGTGTTACAGTGAGCAGGTTCTACACAGAAAAATGTTTAGATGGTTCTGGTAATAATTGCTCTGTGTTACAGTGAGCAGGTTCTACACTTGTGGCTGGAGACTCTGTGCTCCTGTATGGACATTGTAAGAAAGATGGTATCATCCCTGGTCATTCTATGCGCACGCCCCGGATGGGTACAAATCAAATGTGAACTCAGGTAGTACCATAACAATTGGTATACAGCATGGTGTAATGGTGTTGTCAGTCCCTGTTGTTTTAAAATACGATTTTATGCTATGCTGTTTGTAATTAGTGCACCCTAGCTGTTGTGGGATACCTATGTGTAAATGTATTTTTAGTGCATCTACCTTCTTCATAGACATGTCCTTTAAGAACGTTTTATGGGTATACTTCTGTTAATAAGCAGAGAAAAAGAAATTGTTGTCATTAACAAAGTCCTGAAGCCAAATTAGCATCCAAAGAAACACTAAGCAGAGCATCATACATAGGTGCACTTATTTCGCTTCTAGACAGACAAACTGGTAGTCATTGTGATACCAGTATCCACCTATTTGCAATATTGTTTTAAGGGTTAATATAAAAAATTTTAAAGAAAATTTGTGTGAAGTTTGAATATTTGAATATTTAAAATAAGAAATTATATAAGAAGAAGAATGACTGCAGCACTTCCATTCTACCAATATGCCACATTAGGCCTTCATAAAAGTAGGCCAGCGTGAAGCAATGCTGTTCATACAAACCTATTTTGAAATTAATTAATTTTTTAGATTCTACTTTCCTTTTGTCGGAATCCCGCCATTTCAATAGACGTACTATAATATGTGCATTGTGTACAGCTGCAATGCATTCATTAGGAAATGGTATCCTTACCATTTGTAAAGATATCAAGGCAAAAACTCTAGAAATGTAAATATTTAAGAGGAACAGATTACCGGTTGAATACTAAAGCGAGGAATTCGGTGAAACATCAGAGATTGTTTTGTGTAGACCTCATTCCGACCTCGGATATGGCTACCTCTGTGATGATGAGTTGATATATTGTGGTTTATTACAGGCTTCTGGCTCAGTTTGCCTTTAATCTGTCCATGGATTGGGAATTACAAGTCAGCAGAAAGAAATCTCCGACATCTCTCTAACTAAATCTGTCCAAGACACTCTCATCAAGCATCACCTATTCAGTTGGGAAATATAATTCAAATGAAATGATTCTATACACAATTAAATGTGCAATAGAGTTTTCCAGACCAGTCAAGAAGCACATGTACATCTGCATGTATCTATGACCAAATTTTGCAATTTGTATTTATGCTCACTATAAAACATGATCATGAGAGTGAAAATTCTATTGTATTTTGCATATCCATGTTCAGAGATCTGAAGGGTTTTGTCCGACTTAGTATAGAAGCATCTCTGTGAAAATCAGTCCACAACAATTTAACTCTGTAATTTTACAATTTTGCAAGCAATACCAAACATTCCCCAGCAATATTGAGTATGCTTATGATTGAATAAAAACAAATGAAAATACTGGAAAAGTGATTATTTACGCTAGGGGTTAAGTATGCGTTTATCATTTAATTTTATTTCACATGATCAGCTAGTGCCGATTCTCATTGGTTAAAACACCTTTTAAAAATTGAGGTGAATTTTTCAATCATGTACCTGAACAACAAGTGAAGTCTATTGGACATTGTTTTGTTGTTGTAACAAAAATAAATGATAAGAAATAAATCTTTATATTTTTTCGGGTGTATCATGCAGGTTATCACCGAGATGTTAGATGTAAAACTTTTCATCAATGCGCTTTGCGCATTGATGAGTTTTACCGTCTAAATTCGGTGATACCTGCATCACCGAAAAACATATTAGATTCATTTCTTATTTCCATGTCCAACATTTACGCTTGGGGGAAAAATACGTGGTAAATGAATATAATATATATCATATCAGATTTTTGTATGTATACGCATGGGGGAAATTTATACGCTCATCACTTACCGCACAATTAGTGTAAATTTACCCCACGCATAAATAAACCACTTTTACAGTATTGTACCATAGTTATGTAATGAGACTTATACATGTTTCATTGAGGGTTCCTTGATGGAATTGTCTGTGAAGCTTTTGTCCTGTAGTTGATATTTTTTCTAGATACCTGCATTGTTCTGTGGTGATGGATTTCATATCAATTTTTTAAAAAGCTGTAGCAGCATTTATTCTGATGAAAATAATTTTTGAAATTTGAAAAACTACTTTTAGTATATGTGTAAAGCAAATCCTGATGCTTTGTTATTTCAACAGAGTGTTGTCTCAGTTGGCTTTCAACTTGTCTTTGGAATGGGAAAATACCTATAAGAGGAACTCACAAAAAGCACAGGTCAAAACGGCGTACGAGATATGCTTATTAAGCATCACCTGTTTTAGTTGGGAGATTATGAAAAACACACTGTCAGATGTAGATAATGGGTTTAAGGCTCTACCTCGATATCTTATCAGGACACATGTATGTCATTTATAGTGTAAGTTAGATTGTAAGTGTAGATTTTGTAACAGCAAACTACAAAAAGGGGTAGGATTTCTCTGTTAGATAGCTCAGTAAGTTACAAAGCTGGTTCACCATGTGCTCAATGGTATTGGCATATCGTGCCCTCGCCATAGCATCATGTTGAGTCATACTGTTAGATTTCCACTGTCCGTTAAAGGTTTCATCGGTAACCTCAAAACTAAAATTAGTGTCCATGTGCATCAGTATTTGTGCCATGTGCATTCAGTATCTTTACTATTTTTCCCTATCTACTATATTAGCAGTTATCTGTCCACCATACAGTCACTGGCTACCTTAGTAACAACCATGCATTTATATTGCAATTTCCTGTCTGAAGTAAAAATGTTGTCATACTGCAATTAGAAAAATGGTTTTTCTTTTATCATTACAATTAGATCATTAGACATTCATAATTTTGAGATTTTTTTTTGGGGGGGGGGTGTTAAAAAAAGAAGAGAAATTCTTTTCAAAATGAGATATACTAAGATATCTAAATTTTAACACAGATGAAGTTCAGAGAGTTGAATAAGTCATACCTGTGGAAGACTGTGCTCAGCTCACTTTTATATTGAGAAAATTACTTGTAATCAAAACCCATACTGGTAATTCTACCATCTGCAAATGGGCATGCAAGACCAGTGACCTATAGAAACCAAGTCAATGACATTAGTGCTGAAGGTATATGTATACCTGTGGCTGGTTAATTCACTGATTGGTACCATCAGTAGGTGTCTAATTTATAAATGATAAACGTGCTCACTAACTCACCTATGCTGACCTTGTTAGGGAAATATGGGAATGGATCAAAGGATTTAATTTTATTTTAATCAGTTTGTTCAGCAAAATAGTTTAACAAGTACTTGTTTGGTTTGAGTCAAGGTCACAAGTTACTACTCACTAGTTGTAAACAAGTCAAGATTCTTTCCAATAACATACTGTATAGATTTTTTCTGTGTGATTTTTATGAAATGGAGAATATTGTGGCATTGTTGCATCTCAGTGTAGCCCTTCATATGAAATTTTCTGCCATGATGTATCTGATGATATCTTGTTGTGTGCATATTGATAAATCAATCCTTCTCTTGTAAAGATACAGTCTGTGTTAGATTAAGTATAAGAGATTAATTACAGTATGAGGGGTGGTGGTGATAAAATTTTATAACATGCTTAGCAGTGATATTTTCTCTAGTGTGTAATCAGCACTGTATTTGGTAAATCGCATGTAGGTATTAGATATCTAAAGTAACTCCATTGATAATTTTGATCAGATTCAGAATAGATCTTGACTGTATCTAATAATCTCCTTCATGCTTACGAAAAACTTCAATGCTACTGTGTAAAACAGGATGTACAGTAACATGGATCTTTGATGTTAAAAGAAGACATTCTAAATTTTTCAGAGTATTTAAAACAGATAAATAATGACCAAGGCAAGGATTTCACAAAAAAAAATATAAAAGCACTGAATCCTGATCTTTTAAGTATCGTTTTTCAAGATCATTTTAAAGATAATTATTTCAGATTCACCCATCAAAGAGGTCTCCCTGAATCTAATGCTTTCCATCAACAGGGTCATCTGAGGTGAAATTTTAGCCACATCTACCCATCTTTATTATTTAGTACACAGGTCAATAAACCTGTACAAAAAAAAAAAAAAAAAAATAGCCCCAGGTATTATGAATAGCATGCAAAAGTGAATATAGAGGCAAGCTCAGGTGTACCTACAAGACCAATGTCACACTTGTGTGACTTTTTTGACTTGGAATCAAACTGAAAGTGAAACTTGACAGATGAAATTTATGTAACCTCACTGAGCTATCAAACAGTCGTTAGACACCCGGACTACCATGTGTAATGGCAGGACCAGTCATTGAGTAGTTCACCAGTTCTCGTCTCTTATATCATGCTGTCTGTAAGACGTTCCACAGAAAACATAATAATGCATGTACAACAAATCTTTTTTTTTTTTTTTATTGATGTTTATACATACTTTTGAGTTATTTTATGTGAAAGTAATTTGACAATATCCATTTTTTGTTAACTTGCTGCAAAGAAATGAAAATCCATCTGTATAAATGTTCGACATGTGATAACCCTTTTGTTTTGTTACTTTCTCAGGCTGTGTTGTAATGAAATCCACTCTTTTGATGTTGTAACACTTATTTGTTTATGTTGTGTTCTGAATTGGACGTATTGTTTAAAATTTTATTTATATTAATTAAAAGGCTCTCTATGTTTTATACCTTATTATACACTGTTGACAACTGTTAATAATACATCGCAATAGCACTTTACTTCTTGTTTTGACTTGAGCAGTGTTTTTTTTTTTGTGATTTTTTTTTTTTTTGGTACTTAAAGTATGAATATAAAGCGGACAAGTATTGTTTTTATATAAAAAAAGTGAATTTGCAGTACCGAAATTTGTACTTTTCTGGCACTTGGAAAGCGTGCGTCATGTGTATAAATGTAATTTTCTTACCTGATCTGTCCATTTTCAGATGTTATCCCAGTTTTCATTCAAGCTTTCAAGGGATTGGGAAATCCCCCATCAGCAAAAACTTCCTACCAGCCACTGAAGGAAGGTGTCAAAGATATGTTGGTTAAGCACCATCTGTTCAGCTGGGACTTGTGATCCTTCAATTGGGATTTAATACATCGGCTTGTAATCCGTTCATTTGGGATTTAATACATCAGTTGAAATGGGAATATTTTATCAGTTGAATACTGAGATACATATATATCTATCAGTTGCATTGGGATATATTAAATGCTCTGTAAATAGCACAAATTTAAGGGAGGGGGGATTTTAGATTTATTGTATCGTTTTAATTCAGATCTGTCATATTCATGTGAATTGGGATCTATTATATCATGTGAGTTGGGATCCCTTATATCATGTGAATTGGGATCATATATATATGTAAATTGGGTCCCTTATATCAATGTGAATTGGGATCTATTATATCAGTGA
>CAJDSM010022722.1:24251-35810 GCA_903981925.1 Ostrea lurida
ATTGGGATCTCATGGCATGTTAAAATGTGACCTATTTCTGTTTTGTTTGGCTTTGGTATGAACACAAATATGTTACAATCAGAAGGTTAATTGACTGAAAATTTTGATTGGTTACAGGGGTGGATCCAGAAAATATTTAGTGGGGCAGGGGTGTGCCCCAAGTTTGTACTCTCTCCACCCAGAAAGGAGATAGATGGGTGGGTTAAAGAGCCCAAACTGGCAAAAAGACCATTTTTGTTAGAATGTTCAGGGGGATTGGGGGTTGGTTGTGTTTCAACCCCTATAATGCCCTTCTAAATCTGCCAATACTTTATGATTTCATTTGGAGTCATTGACCACAGTCTTGTGTATTGGGTCTGAATCATGGACTTTCCAATTCCATATTAATCTAATATAGTTATTAGTTTGAGTTTCCATTATTCTGTCATTTCACCAGTATTGCAATGCAAGTTTTTGAAATTTATATTTTTGCATCAACTCAGTACGATGATATTCTTCAGCTTATCGTAATGGCTGCATTATGGACATCCGCTATATACCCTAATACACAGAGTCTACACATAACATGGTGACTCTATATATCCAGTCTTGTTATATCTGTCTGTGATACGTATTTTTGATGTTAATATAAGTGTGTTGCTGTGCTGTATTATTTCAAGTGAATACAAATTGAGAACTTCTGTTTCTTAGAGAGATACATGTACTGACATAACAATGGATAAAAGGACACAAATAGACAATCAAAAATGTGCTACAATTGGAAGGAAAACTGCAATTATTTTTGAGAAAGTTAATATTAGACTATAATAATTATAGTAGTTGTCATTTAGATTTAACCCGTGCATTAAATAAAATATGAGAAATTCTTGGTTTTCCTCTTGAATGTTATATAGCGATGTGTGGGTGGGTGGAGATGAGAAATTTCTTGGTTTTCCTCTGAATAGTTATATAGCGGATGGAGTTGGGGTGGATAAGAGATGAGAAATTCTTGGTTATTCCACTGAATGGTTATATACTGATGGTGGTTGGGGGGTGGAGATGAGAAATTCTTTGGTTTTCCTTCTGACTGTTAAATAGCGATGGTGGTTGGGGTGGTAGAGATGAGAAATTCTTGGTTTTCCTCTGGATTGTTATATAGCGATGGGGTTTGGGGTGGGTGGATATGAGAATCTTGGTTTTCCTCTGAATGATATAAATATAGTGATGGTTTTGGGGGTGGTGGAGATGAGTAAATTCTTGGTTTCCTCTGAATGTTATTATCGTTGATGGTGTGTTTGCGAGGTGGATGGAGATGAGAAATGCTTGTTTTCCTCAAGAATGTTATATAGCGATGGTGGTTGGGTGGATAAGATGAGAAATGGTCTTGTTTCCTCTGAATGTTAAATACTGATGGTGTTGGGGTGGAAAGAGATGAGAAATTCTTGGTTTTCCTATGAATGTTATATACTGATGGTGGTTGGGGTGAAAGAGATGAGAAAAATTCTTGGTTTTCCTCTGAATGTTATATTAAGCGCATGGTGGTTGGGGTGGATAGAGATGATAAATTCTTGGTTTTCTCTGAATGTTAATACTGATGGTGGTGGGGGGGAAAGAGAAGGAGAAATTCTTAGGTTTTCCTCTGAATGTTTATTATACTTGATGGTGGTTGGGTGGAAAGAGATTGAGAAAAATTCTTGTTTTTCCTCTGAATGTTATATAGTTAGGTGGATAGAGATTGGAAATCTTGGTTTTCCTCTGAATGTTATTTATAGCGATGGTGTTGCGGTGATAGAATGAGAAAATTCTTGGTTTCCCTCTGAATGTTATATAGCGATGGTGGTTGGGTGGATAGAGAGAGAAAATTCTTGTTGCCTCTGAATGTTATATTAGCGAATGGTGTGTTGGGGGGATAAATGAGAAAAATTCTTTGATTTTTCTCTGAAATGTTATATAGCGATGGTGGTTGGGGTGGGTGGAGGTGGACAGAGAGCTTTACTTCACACTCTGCTTGCCCCCCCCCCCCCTTTTCTCTCCACCCAGTCCTTTTTCTATTGGTCCAGTCGCCATTTTCTTCTTCCTGAACTTTATATCTCTTGCTTACTCTCATCCCATTTCTCTCCCCTTTTCCCAATCCCCACCTTTCACTTTCCCTGCCCCCATTTCTGCCTCTATTCCCATCCACTTTCTCCCTAACCCATACCTCTTTTCTGGTTTTCTGTTCAGATCCCCTTTCTCTACTAATCTCCTTTCCCTGCCTCCCCTTCTCCACACCATTTTCTTTCTCCCATCTCCCTTTCCCTGTCCCCCTATTCCAATCCCCATTCTCTTTCCCCATCCCTCTTTCCTGGTCTCACTAATTCTATTTCCCGTTTTCTCTGTCCCCATCCCCTTTCTCTGTTTTTCTTTTCTTATCCCCTTTTTCTCACTCTCTTGTACCCCGTTTCCGTATTCCAATCCCCATTCTCTCTCTGTCCCCTCTTTCATTGTCTCACTAATTCTATTTCCCTTTTCTCTGTCCCTATACCATTTCTCTGTTTTTCTTTTCTCATCCATTTTTGTTGCTCTCCTGTCCCCATTTCCCCGTTCTCTTTCTGTCCCACCCTATCCCGTTTTCGGCCTGTCAATTTCCATCATCTTTTTGGCCGGGTTGCACAAGTGCAAAACCGGCTTATAAACTGGTGAATGGCGGGCGGGCGGGGAAATAATTTCTGTAACACTTTACTCAGTAACTACTTATCGTAGCCTCATGACATTTATCCTTTATCATCAGTGGGTGGTCCCATATCGTGGGATCCGATTTCAGACCTGTCCGACATTTACTTTCTGTTTACCGACTTAGAATATTTTCCAGTGGTTTATGCTTAATAGCGCAAATTTTCGTAACAATTTACTCAGCAATTATCGTGCCTCATGACCTTTGATATCCACCATCAGCAGGTGGTCCCATATCGTGGGATCTGATTTCAGACCTGTCCGACACCCACTTCCTGTTTACCAACTTTAGAATATTTTCCAGTGTTATTCTTAATAGCGGCAAATTTTCGTAACACTTTACTCAGCAATTAATATCGTAGCCTCATGACCTTTGATATCCATCATCAGCAGGGTGGTCCCGTTCTCTGTGTCCCACTTTCTATTCCCATTCTCTGTCTCCCACTTCCTATTCCCTTTCTCTGGCTCCCACTTCCTTTTCCCTTTCTCTGTCTCCCACTTCCTATTCCCTTTCTCTGGCTCCCACTTCCTTTTCCCTTTCTCTGTCTCCCACTTCCTATTCCCTTTCTCTGGCTCCCACTTCCTTTTCCCTTTCTCTGTCTCCCACTTCCTATTCCCTTTCTCTGGCTCCCACTTCCTTTTCCCTTTCTCTGTCTCCCACTTCCTATTCCCTTTCTCTGGCTCCCACTTCCTTTTCCCTTTCTCTGTCTCCCACTTCCTATTCCCGTTCTCCGTCCCCAATCCTTTTTCCCCACCACCGTCCCCATTTCCCTGTGTCCTTATAACAATGTACTCCTATGTCCCTACCCCCTTTCCCTATCCTTAAATTTCCCTTCTTTGTCTCCCTTAGTCCCTACCCCCTTTCCCTATCCTTATTCCCCTTTTTTGTCTCCCTTAGTCCCTATTCCCCCTTTTTTCCCCTGTCCCCCGGTGAATGCTATCGTTAGTAGTACTGTCTGTTCTAAAGAAGCACAGGATGTATAATATAGTTGGCCTCAGTTTTCCTTGCTATGGAGTTTCGAAAACGCAATACCCATACACCCATACCCTTATGACTTCGTGTTAATTTCAGGTAACAGTTTTAGAAACAAGGTCAGGTGGTGTGAATAAAGCGTGCAGTAGTGGTGGTGGGGAATTTTGATTTTTCCGAGTGTTCCGATCACATTAGTAAATCAGCGACCCCAGCACAGCCTTGTCTCGGATAACCTCGGGAGCGGGTGACGAACGTGGTGTCACAGTAGTATCAGAAGGTGCACATCTATTTCAATGGGTTGGCCTTGTTGATAAGTACTTATCTATGATGTACAAATACTGATAAAGAGGCATGGTGCTGACGTACTACAGCAAAAATATGTCAACAACCAGCATACCCAAGGCTAGAAATACACACCACATACCTAACTCAAAAGTGTGAAAAGGTGGCATTGTAACTGAATGCTGATAGTATAATGAAGAAACTCGGAATTTATTTCGATAATACACGCTACCACTCATCAAATCAAAGTACTGAATGTACTGAAAGCCGGGCTTTTACAAGAAGTGTAATATATGAGTACAATGTACTTGTGTTTAAACTTTTTGGGAATGTGTGTTTGTGTTAGTATGTTTTAAGATTTACACATCTACAAACAATGCCTAAGTGTAAATATATTTCACTATTATTGATTACAAACTATTTTTTCATGTTTGGATTGCTATATACCTGTAAATGTACACGAGCTCGGTAGTATAAGTCATACAGATGCAAATTCGTGTACATCTCTGGTAAAGTATTGAAAGGGTGTAAAGTGTTTCACAAAACTTCATTATTATGTTGTAATACATGTATTTGTGGTGCTTGCTACTTCATACTTAGTTTATGCAGTTTTGTGGATTTTTCTTTCTTCTACTTTTTGTCCAATTCTTTGTTTTTCTCTTTTGATTGACACATGTATCAAGCTATCCGTCGTGGGACAACAGCTGAATAACATATTGCTACCATTATAATTGTTTCCAAGCACTGCCATATCTTGATCATTTCAAATAATTATATTCTTC
Source organism: Ostrea lurida (assembly GCA_903981925.1). NCBI lineage: Eukaryota > Metazoa > Mollusca > Bivalvia > Ostreida > Ostreidae > Ostrea > Ostrea lurida. The sequence continues at coordinate 28,980 of CAJDSM010022722.1, forward strand.
TGGACAATCTCACATCTGTAAGAAAATTCAGTTATTATTGTTTACTTTTCTGTTGAGCTATTCATAGTAAGGCAAGCGATCAGCGGTCGTTTAGCAAAGCCTTGCTAAACTTATCTGACCCGTCCACATTCATATACATGTACACCACTAGGCTTGGTCCAGCATTCCAACATGTCCATAGTATCTGTTGCGTTTCCGGAACTTTGACCTTCCTGGAGTTGCCTAATGTCGCGGTCTCTATGCACATTCTTTTCTGATCGAGATAGTCCTTCCTAACGGGATCGGCCTCGTCCATCCTCAATGAAATCCACTGGTCAATAAGTTTATGTAATACTGTTTAATCTGATAATCTGTTATCAAAATCTTATTTAAATGCAATCCCACGAACCTTATCAAACTCTGCAAATATGTACTTGATTACTCAAGAATGACGATTTAGTAGATTTTTTTTTTTGGTTACCTTGACCTATTGCGGAAGAATCGAACGAGCAGCGTGAAAGTACACTGATATCTGTAATCGTTATATATAATGTTACCCTCGTCCACAAAACTGGGTTCCTCTACCCAATCTATCTATAGTTCAAAACAGTTTAGTCATGAAATGCGGATATTCGAGGAGTAGAAATAATTTCAGTGAACAAAATATATTTAAACTGTTCAGTACTCTTGTTTAGTTACTGCATTGACCTTGAAGGTGTCGGCATTCGAGAGATCGTTTTTCGCGTCACTGAAAGGAGCAGACGAAACATTGGTTGAAATAAAGATAAATTGGTACATGTATTCTTCTATGATTATATACTCAACAACGAATGACCTATCAATTTTGGAAGTATGAAAATTTTGGAATATGAGATTACGTATCTCAGTGAAAAAGACGTCTGGTCCAGTGAGCTTCAATTGCTTAGTTGTAAACATTTTTGATCTATTTAGACAAAACTTCTTTGCTTAAAGCAAAACATTTTTTTGATAATCACGAAGTTAAATCTTAATCAAACTTGGCCAGTATTTAGACGTTTATGTCTTACGTCAGCCAACAATTAGGTCCACATCATATCCGCACAAAACTTTACTTTAATTGGCGACAGAACTTCAACTCCATGAATTCTGTCTATTATTATACCAGACGATGGGCCAAATATGAAAAAGAAGAACTTGATACCTTATCAGAATGGATGAAAAGTATAAGAAGAATATTGAAATCCCGTATTAGACATGTACGTACCAAAGTCCGTACCATCTATCCTGTGTTTCGTAAACCAGAAGTGATCAATGAACCAGATATATGTTTTGGTTCCAGCCGACAAAGCTTGTAACAATATTGTTTTTGTCTGCAAGGCTTATTACTACAACTGCATTTTAAACGAACTTGGAATTAACTCCACATTTTGCAATCGTACCTACACTCCTACTACTCTTTCAAAAGACGAAATTCTTCAAAATCATAATTCAGTTTTAAACACTTTAAAATCCCAGTCAATGGGATGGACGAATATGAATTACCGTACCTATACTGGATTCCAAAACTCCATAAAAACCCTTACAAACAAAAATATATTGCTGGATCTAGTAAATGTTCCACCAAGCCCCTGTCTTTACTCCTCACGAAAATATTGACAGCTATCAAGGAGCAACTTCAAACGTATTGTGAAACTACATATGCCAGAAGTGGTGTAAATCAAATGTGGATTCTAAAAAACTCTAAACAATTCTAGTGAATTTGAAACCCTAGAACCTTTCACATATCAACAACATCGATCAAAACATGACTTTTCAACACTTTACACGACCATTCCTCACGATAAATTAAAGACAAGGCTTTGTAACATTATAGACAGTTGCTTGTTTAACAAAAATGGAAAAGGGAAATATTCTTATCTAGTGATCAGCCATTCAACATTGACACTTTGATTCTACACATTGATATTAAAGCAATGCTGGAGTTCCTCATTGACAATATCTTTGTAGTTTTTGGCAATCGGGTCTTCCAACAGTTTGTTTGAATTCCAATTGGCACGAATTGTGTTCCTTAATTAGCTGACCTATTTTTATATTCTTATGAGGCAGAATTCATTCAAAAGCTTCTACATGAAAAGAAGAAATCTCTAGCGGTGGCCTTTAATTCGACATTTCGATATATTGACGACATTTTATCTATCAATAATAATGATTTCCATTCATGTGTCGATTCAATATACTAGTATCCCAACGAACTAGAAAAAATGGACACACAGAGTCTTCATGTCTGCTTCGTACTTGGATATTTTATTGAACATTGACATAAACGGCAAACTAATTACTCAACTTTATGACAAACGGGACATTTCAGCTTCTCCATCGTCAACTTCCCATATTTATGTAGCAATATTTCCATCATCACCTGCATATGGTGTGTATGTTTCTCAACTTATTCGATACGCAAGAGCTTGTTCTGCGTATGATCAGTTTTTGAATCGGGCAAGCTACTTACAGAAAAGTTTTTGTTGCAGGGTTTCAACAGTCACGTTTAAAGGCAGCATTTCGTAAATTCTATGGTCGTTATAACAATTTAGTTTACCATATGACCTACCATTGAGTCAAATGCTGTCTGATGTGTTTTAGCCATGTTAAGCCGTTTTTCACAACTGATTTGACTACGATTGTTTCTTTACCTGATCAAAACTATGGGCTCAGGCGGGTGTGACGGTCAACGGGGATGCTTACTCCTCCTGGGCACCTGATCCCACCTCTGGTGTGTCCAGGGGTCCGTGTTTGCCCAACTCTTTTTTTGTATTCTATTGGGACTTACGAGATTGATCACTGTTCGTTATCTTTGCCTTTACTTCTAAGTTAATAACGTTTATGGTATGTGAAATTTTTATCATCCTTAAAGTTGCAAAGGGTATGATCCAATACGAATGTCTATAAGCATGGATAGTATTGCGGACATCGTATTACAGAACTCTACCATTAGACCCGGCACTAATTATTGAGCGCCATATTATTAGCTCACGTGAGCCGAAGGCTCCAGGTGAGCTTTTCTGATCACATTTCGTCTGTTGTAAACCTTTAACATTTTCGCCTTCTCCATAACCCCAGGGCCATCAAAGCCATAAAGCATCCTTGAGTGAATGAAGATACATGCCTCTGGGTAGGGGAGAAACTGCAAACATTTAAAAGTGTTTTCATAAACCACTGGGCTAAAAAAGTTGAAATTTACACGAAAGCTTTCTGACATAGTGGAGACATCATGACCCTGGGAGTAAATGTGGCCAATGCGGATCAAAGTTTTACTTGCTAATATATGCCCAGCAGGCAAAATTGGTTGTTTTTGCGTTGAAAAGACGTCAGGTGTACGTTAAATTGACGTCTTTTCTTGGTGGTATTTGCAAATTGTTCTGACGACTTTTCAACGTGTTATCCCTAACGTCTTTTCAGGGCAATAATTGTATAGTGTCACACTATTACGTCTTTATGATGTCAACTGACGTCAGAAAGACGCAAAAAGAACGTATTCTTGTGACGTCTAAACGACGTAGACATCGCTTTTGGACGTAAAAACAACGTAGTTTTGCGACGTTGAAATGAGGTATGAAAAACGACGTCTTTCCGACGTTCTAATTTAGTTAACCAGATTTCAACCTGAAAAAGACTTTTATGTCTGCTGGGTGGGGAAAATCTTTAAAAATCTTCCCCTGAAGATCCACTAGGGCAGAAGAATGGAGATTTAAATTGAAAGCTTCCTGATACATTTGTTCAGATCATAGGGCTCGGGGGTAGGTAGGGGCCACTATAGGGAATCAAAGTTTTATATGCTGACATAGGAAAATCTTCTCAACCAGAACCACTGAATCAATTTCAATCAAACCTTGTACAAATTGTCCTTGGTTGAAGGGAATTAAAGTTTGTTCATATGAAGGACCATTCCATCTTAAAGGGGCGATAATCACAAAAAAGCTATGGGGTTACCGGTATTTAAATAATTTCTTGCGAACCACCGGGCCAGGAAAGTTGAAATTAACATAAAAGATTTCTGATATAGAGTAGAGTCAAGTTTATTCAAATTATGGTCCATGTGAGTAGGGCTGGACCACAATTGGAAATCAAAGTTTGACATAAAGGAAAAATCTTTAAAGAACCACTAGACCAGAAAGCTTCCTGACATAGAGTAGAGGTATGTTTATTCAAATCTTGACACCCGGAGGTAGGGTGTGTGTGTGTGTGTGTGGGGGGGGGTGTGTTTCACAATAGGAGGATCAAAGTTTTACATATGCTGGTATACAGGAAAAATCTATTGGTTTTACTTTGTGACCTTGAAGTTGAAGTTTGACGTATTTTTAAGGAAACATAGCCTATTAAATATATCTGACACTGTTTTAGGTATGGCTTTCATATTTTGTATGTAGATTCTTTATGGCAAGATATTGTTTTTCCGTAAAGTTGGAACTTAAAGAGTGTGAGACACAAGATGAGAGAAGCCAAAGAACAGTGGATAGACAAACAGTGCCAAGACACCGAGAGACATGCTGAGCAAGGGAACAGTAAAAGAGTGTACGAGACCCTGAAGACGCTCACAAAGACCCAGCAAAACAAGTCACTTGTGATCAAGAACAAAGACGGCGAACTACTGACCGAGAACTCTGCATTGCTGGCCATATGGACCGAGTACTGTGAGGAACTTTACAACTGCCCCATACAATCAGACACCAGCGTAATAGATGAGGAGACAAGACCACAGAAAGAGCCCTCACCACTACCTGCCATGAGGGAAGAAGTAGAGGAGGCCATCCACAGCCTTCCAGCAGGCAAGTCACCAGGAGCAGACAACATCCCAGCAGAGCTGCTCAAGTAAGAAGGGAGCTGCCTGGTCACTGTGATGACATCACTCTGTCAGAAGATCTGGGAGGCCAAGCAGTGGCCGACAGAGTGGACAAGATCACTTATCATTCCCCTCCCCAAGAAAGGAAACTTGCGTCTGTGCCAAAACTACCGGACAATTAGCCTAATTATCCACACCAGCAAGATCATGCTTCAAATGATCCTCAACAGATTGAAGAAAGAAGCCGAAGAACAGCTGGCAGAAGAACAGGCAGAATTTAGGACAGGCTGAAGCACCGTCAAACAGATGTTCAGTTGCTGCATCATGATGAAAAAGCACCTCCAACACCAGGAAGAACCTTTCCACAATTTCATAGACTTAAAGAAAGCCTTCGACAGGGTGTGGCACGCATGCAGGACTATGGCACGTACTGAGAGACTTCGGCATCGAGGAGGGAACACCGGTAGTCCAGATCATCCAGTCACTGTACAATACCGCCAGCAGTGCTCCTCAACAATGACATCGGAGAATACTTCAGGACAACAGTCGGCGTCCGTCAAGGGTGCTTACTTTCTCCAGTCAATTTCAACCTCTTTCTGGAAAACGTCATGCACGAAACACTGCAAGGCTTTGAGTTGACGATTTCCATAGGGGGACGAATCATCAACAACTTGCGTTTCGCCGACGACATCGACCTGATGAGAGGCAGCAACAGCAAACTGCAAGACCTCACCAACAGGCTAGCGAGCAGATCAGGGGCATATGGCATGGAGGTCAGCAGTGAGAAGAGCAAAGTTATGGTCAACAGCACAAACAACACCCCTGCTCAGATATTCATGAACGGACAACAGCTAGAGGATACCTTGGCGCCACGCTAACGAAAAGACGGTCGATCCACCACCGAAAACAAGACCAGAATCGCCATTGAAGCGGCCGCCATTGCAAAAGTCACAAAGATATGGAGGAACAATGACACCAGCTTCCCTACAAAGATAAACCTCTACAAAGCCCTGGTACTTTCCATCCTCATCTACGTCTGCGAGAGTTGGACCATGACAGCAGAGACGATCAGAAGAGTCCAAACGTTTGAGACCAAGTGCTGGTACAGACGCATGCTCGGGATCTCTTGGTTCTACCGGAGGACCAACTAGTACGTTTGTGCCAAAGTTACAGCAATGGCAGATCCCAAGAACCCCTCCTAACAATCGTGAAAAGGAGGAAGCTGTCGTGGTTCGGCCATGTGACCCGACATAACACCCTATCCAAGGTAGTCTTACAAGGGACCCTGGAAGGTGGCCGGAGACGCGGAAGAACAGGTGAAGAGCTGGATGGATAACATGAAAGACTGGATGCAAATGGACAACCCCACCCTGATCAGGAAAGCAGAGGATCGAACTGGTTGGCGCTCCCTGGCACACAAGTCGTCCCTCATGTCTCCTCTACGGCCTTCGCGCTCAGGAGAATGAGGTGAGGTGAGGATGAGGAACTTCTGGCCTTGACCATGAAATTTGACTAACTTTTAAAAAATTTGACCTTTTTAATATTCTGGAACTATTTAAGGTAGGACTTTCATATTTTATATATAGATTTTTTTATGACAAGACCTCGCATTCACACAATGACCTTGTGACTTGATGTTTAACCTACTTGTTAAAAAAATCTAACCCATTAGATATCTTTGGAATCATTCAAGTTAGGGCTTTCATATTTTGTATATCTATGCTTTATGACAAACCATTGTGTTACAAGTGTGTTTGATCTTGCGACCTTGACCTACTTTTTAAAAACCTGACCTAATCAATATCCAATGAGGTATTTGAGACAGCTTTCATATTTTGTATTCTTAAATTTCGTTTGACAAGATCTTTCTTTTCATACCATGATGTATAACCTTGTGTCTTGTTTTAAACTGACCCAGAACAGAACAATTTTCATGGGAATAAATATTGATAACAATTATTAGGTCACCTGAGTACACTCATGTGACAAATATTGCAATTTGTCGTCGTCGTCTGTTAACAATTGAACATTTTAAA
>CAJDSM010022722.1:37815-50136 GCA_903981925.1 Ostrea lurida
AACAATCTTCTTGTGTATATGAAGGGAATCATATGCATATTTTGAAAGAAGATAACATGTTAACATGTGAACAAAAGACTTAGAAATGCAAATATGAGACTCCCTGTGTGGGTTATGATACTCAGGTGACCGTTAATGCCTGTGGGCCTCTTGTTTTAAAAAGTACAACTGCTGAAGAACAATGTGAATACTTTATATATCAAATACCTGCGAGTTTGAGGTAACTCACAGAAAATTATTAGCTGTTTGTCTGTATGCGTGATCCATTCACAATTTGAACATTTACTGCTCTTCCAGTTCTTTTTAAATCTTTAGTACAAAGGGAACACAAATTGGAAATTCCAGGATTCCTGTGCTTAGTCATGTATCTAACAGGTAGGCCTCTACCAAAGTTTAGAATTTTATGAACGCTGGAGGCTTGACTCCAGGACGGGGCAAAACTTGGCGTGTGGTATTTGTGTGTAAAGCAATTAAAAACATCTTTTTAATGCTATTTATACTAAATGATAGTTAGTCCTTTAATAAAATTGTCAATTTCGTAATCCCAGAGGTAGGGTATTTGGTACCAGGGGCTGAGTGCGGGGTCATTGTAATAGACTTGTAATGATTCAAATAATAAAGATATTTAAACATTCAATAATTTTTTAGGAAAATCCGGGGATGGGTGTATTTTATTGAACATAGACTAACAACTCCGCTTTATGACAAAAGGATCGATGATTTCAGCTTCTCCATCGCCAACTTCCCATTATCAACTTATTCGATACACAAGAACTTGTTCTGCGGATGATCAGTCTTTAGCTCACCTGAGCCGAAGGCCCTTGAAAGTGAGCTTTTCTGATCAAAATTTGTTCGTTGTCTGTCATCGTCGTTGTCGTAAACTTTTGCCATTTTCATCTTCTTCTCCAGAACCACTGACCAAATTTGCAAGTACAAACTTGATACACATCATCCTTTGGGTAAAGGGGTATCAAGTTTGGTTTCAACGGATAGGCCGAGGCCTCTTCAAGAGGGGAGATAATTCACGAGAAAATGGCGTGGTTGCATTTCAAAAATCCTTTCTCAAGAACTCACTGATCAGACATCTGAAATCTTATATGTAACAATCTCCTGCATTATGTGGAGATATCTAGTTTGTATCAAAATCATGACCCCGGGCGGTCGCTGGGGCTATAATCAGGGGATCAACGTTTTATCTTGTGAATATCAGGAGATACACATATATAGAACTTCTTCTCAAGAATACGGGTCAAAAAAGCTGAAATTCTATATGAAAGCTCTATATGATAGAGATTCAAGTTTTGGTCAAAACATGACACCCGGGGGTACGATGGGGTACAATTAGGGATCAGAATGTTACTTTGAATATAAAGGAATGTGCTTTAAAATCTTCTTCTAAAGAACAACTGGGTCAGAAAGGCTGAAATTTATTGAAAGCTTCCTGATATATTAGTAGATTCAATTTGGGTCTAAATCATGACCCCCGGGGTACGATGGGTCACAATAGGGGATTCAAATTTTTACATTTGAATATATAGGGAATACTTTAAAATCTTCTTTCCTAAAAGAACAACAGGGCCAGGAAAAAGCTTAAATTTTATGAAACTCCTCTATATATGGAGATTTCAAATTTGTTCAAATCATGACCCCGGGGGTAGAGATGGGGTCACTAATAGGGGATCAATTTTTACATTTGAATATATAGGTGATATCTTTAAAAAATCTTCTTCTAAAGAACGACCAGGGCCAGAAAAAGCTTAAATTTATATGAAGCTTCCTGATATAAGTGGAGATTCAAAATTTGTTTCAAATCAATGACCAACCCGGGGGGTACGATGGGGCTAACAATAGGGGATCATAAGCTTTTAACAATTTGAATATATACGCCGTTAATCTTTAAAAACACTCGTCTTCATCAGACCATTGGACAAACAGAACAATAATACCCAAAAGTTCATGATACAGAGTAGATCCAAATTTGATCAGATCATACCTCCCGGGGGTAGAGTAGGGCCACAATAGGGGATCAAAGTTTTGCATGAAATGTTCTTCTCCAGAACTTAAGGAAACTTGAGAATTCACTGCTGAGCCAGGGCCAAGGTCACTCAGGTGAGCGATGTGGCCCATGGGCCTCTTGTTAATTGCAGGGGTCTCAACTCAGCATTTCGCAAATTCTGCGGTCGTAATAATGATCTTGTTTGCCAATACCACCTGCCAATGGTGGCGTGTTCCATACTAGTTGTTAGACCGTTCTTCTTACACTGATTTTGACTGTGGATTACCCTGTTTACCTGATCAAGATGAAGGGCTCACGGCGGATGTGACCGGTCTGATCCCACCTCTGGTATATCCAGGGTTCGTGTTTGCCAAATTCTGAATTTGTATTCTGTATCTAAGATTAATGAGATTGATCACTATTCATTATTTTCACCTTTTCATGGTCCAAAATTGAGAATTTCGCGACCCCAACGTTCTGATAGAGCGGGTCCAAAATTGTTATATACAGTGTTGATACGACATAACTTATCATGTAAAGTCTTTCGTTAGTATGGGTACGGGTACTTTCGTGGGCATTTATGTGTTTTTACGAGAGCACATTTGCTCTGAATATTGATTAGAATTTAGCTTAGATATGCAGAGCAGTGAAATTATTAGATTTCCCTAGCCTCTGGGGCTAGAGATACTTTCAGGTTAATATTCAGGCCGGCCGATAAGACATGTTGGTTCAGTATTCGTGCAGCTATCACCAGTATCATTTTTCCATTGGCGATGCAATATTTCTTCCTTGATATTCAAAATCCAAAGAAATCAAAGTGTTATAACAAATTTGATTTAGATTTTGCATAAAATGTGGGACCCTTAGAGGAATCGTCAACACTTTTAATTTGTTATGACGCAAATGTACAGAAATTACTTATCGTCGGAAGCCACGGGTTTTCTCTCCGTTTTATATCCGATTTTCTATTGTTATGATAATCTGTATATTTATTATATGTTTTGTTATAATGTGATAGTTTTCTGCAGTTTAAAAATTTAATAGTATCAAATTTCTCGGTAAATAGCACCGGTCTTTCAATTTGGCTGTAAACAAATTCAATTTTATTTACATTTAAGGACTATTGCCTACGTTTTTGTTGTTATTTTTTATTATTATTATTATTATTTTTTTTTGCACACACTCTATATAGTTTTCACCTAGATATAGTATGAATATTATCATACGTAGAAAAAAGTCACAAAATATATTTTTTACATATATATAGTATGAATTTGGCAAAATATGGCCAAGAAAATGGCTTTAATTAAAAGTAAAATTGAGAAAAATGTATGGCATTAATTGTTACTTTTTCACATATACGTAAAAACATTTTATAACAAACATGGAAATCATCGGAATTAACAAAGATACATCTGTATGTATATTGTGACTTTTTTTCCTGTGACTTTTTTTCGTTTAACTTTTTATCCGTGATTTTTTCCCTGTGACGTTCTTTCCTACAATCGGTACGCTAAAGAACCCCCACTGATTCGGCCCTGAGCGTCTAAGTTTGGTACTTCATCTACAACTGGTGACGCCTCAATACGACGTGAAAAGTTCTCGAAGGGACGTAAAACAAGGAAATACTTTCTAATGGTTCAAATAGATCTACTTATTTTTACAATATTTTACTAATGATATCACATGCTACAAAATTTCACTGCTATTTTTAATTCCTCACCTGTTTACATCAGTTTATTATCAATGAGTGTTATTTGATGTTATCTGAATGGCCTGTATACTCTTAATATTCTCATTAGTACTGATAATGTTATCAGGCCATCCTATTCCAATTCTACCTTTATGTACAAAAATCACAGGGTATGGAACATCGTAAATGAATTCTCCTTGATAATTGAGTTGATACGAATATCTATATTACTAGCTATAGAGTCCCTATGACTTATTACACACCCGTAGACGTGTTGTTGCATTGCTCTCGATCCTTTCTGGAAATTCTTGCGAACACTCTTCAGGGATAGGATCATTATCAGTTTATGTTTCCAGAAAATCGTAGAGTCACAGGAGACAAAGCCCCCGGAAGGCACTTAAAAGTAGTCTTTATCGCGGGTATATGTGTTATAGAAGGAAGACATTACCCCACGTGCTGTCGACGGGGATCCATTGAAAATCATCCAGTGGGTGGGGGGTCGGAACAACCCCCCCCCCGAATTTTTTCATGTAAAAGGTGTTTTCTATAAAGAAGCCAAAACTCATTTTGCTTTGGGGGTCTATGTGCTAATATTTTTATGCCCCCGGAATCTTTTGAGTTTTTGGCCTGTCTGTCTGTCTGTTTGTCCGCGGGAAAACCCTTTAACATTGGCCATAACTTTTGAATGCTAACGGATAGGGCTATCATATTTCACAAGTGTATTTCTAATGACAAGCCCTTTCCAATGGTACTAAAATGTTGACCTTCTGACCTTGACCTTTGCTTTACTATTCAAAAACTTTAACATTGACCATAGGTTTTGAATGGTAAGTGATAGGGCTTTTATATTTCACATGTGTATTCCTTATGACAAACCCTTTCAACTCGTATCAACAGTTTTGACCACCTGATCTTGACCTTGAAATTTGACCTACTTTTCAAAAATTTTAACATTGGCCATAACTTTTGAATGGACATTGGTAACTGATAAGGATTTCATATTTCAAATGTATATTTTTTATTACAAGCCCTTTCTACTGGTGCCAAAATCCATGACCGCCTGACCTTGAACTTTGAACTAATTTTCAAAACGTTTAACATTGGCCATAACTTTTGAATGGTAAGTGATAGACCTTTCATATTTCACATTAGTAATCCTTTTTACAAACCCTTTCGACTGGTATGTGGAAGGGGGAGGAGGCATCAGTGTTTCACAATCACACATCTTGTTAGATTAGAATGTTTAAAAATCGTTTTAGTAAACTTGAAAATACAAACATGCAATGCATCGCATGTCATTATAAATACTTTGTGGTAGGTTAGGACCAGGAAGTTTAACACTTCAGACGAGCTGTTTTTTCTATCGCGAAAAATCCGTATAAATCTTGTTTTATCATGCAATAAATGTATGCCAATATGGTGGAAGTCAATAAAGAATTTGAATTTTGAAATATGATTAATCAATGATTTCAGCATCGATACAGATGCAAATAATTGTATTTTTGTTTTTTCACCACAGGTTGTAAAACGCTGTATTGTCAAATTTAAATGGGAATTAGATGTATTTTTAAAGTTGTTAATGTCATTAGATGAAATTTCGTTTTATACATGTACATGTATTTAGTTGTGTTGACCGGATTCTGTTGCAATTTCTGCTGCTTTTGGTCCTATCCCCCAATTCTAGCCTGACTGCATGGCACTTAATTCCACATAGTAAACATCCTGTTTGTTTTTGAGATGGCGTTTCGCAATTTCCTTAGTAGTAAAATCATATTGTGGCTTTGGAAGTTTAATTTATGTTCTATATATTTAGTTGATATTTTGATAAACGAATTCCATTTGATTAGAGCTTGTGATACCGGATCACGTGTAAGGGCATACCAGATGTAAACATTGTTGATTGAAAATTTGTTTACATTTGTACTATAAGATTTGATTGCGCAATGACCTCGATAGAGTGATGGGTATCATTTTTATTTTTATTTATTTTTTTGTTGCTGCAAAATTCTACGGGGGGTTGGGGGGTTGGAGGGTCATGGGGAGGATAGTGTCGTTGGTTCACATGGCTTGCGATCAAAGGGGATAGGAATATTGTGAGGACACGTGTATAATACACTCATGAAAATAATTTGTCAAAAATAAATTTTCTAATTCGATAGATTCATGAATGCTCATATATTTTCTTAATTATATTTTTAAAAGAAATATAATCTTGAGAATGTGCTTTGATAGAATAAAAATGACTGAACATTATAAAGAGATTAACATTCCGAAAACATACAGATTTCAAAACAAAAAACATGCACGAAGTGGCCCTTGGGATTGGTATGTTTTAAATTGTACAGTTAGTTCACAGTTATTTAGGTTAGGTCAGATATACACATACACGGTCAATAACAGTTGTGATATATGCTGAGATAAATATATATGTTATCTTCCATAACCTAAATTTCCGTAAACAAAACTTTATATATAAAAGTTTCAAATACTTTGACAGAAAACACAGTGTACATGTATATATTCATTAAATAAAAGAATATTTTTCAGGAAATATTATCGAAAAAAAAAGAAATAAAGATTTTAAAATGCATCTGTTCAGTTTTCGGATAAAAGTACCCCTACATTCTTGATTAAAAACACACAAACAAGGAAACAAATAAACATGGGAAATAACACCCATTTTTGATGTAAATAGCAGTGGTACGATTCGGAACATTCAATAGGTGATTTGCGTCATTAGGGGTGAAAATTATGATGCGATTCTCGTCCGAGGACCATGCGAGACCGATGGAACGATTCGATTGGTCAATTCTCTTGATTGACAAGGTCACCACTCCCATGTTATAGGTATAGAATGGTATAATAATGGTCCGAAAATGTTTTTTTTAGCAGATTAATAGAGCCCTTTTCCGTATACAATAGTAGAAACCTCTTTCGTTGATGATGAAGAATACATTGATATCATCGCTTGGACTCTTGTCCTGTTTCATCATGTTGAAGACGGGTAAGTCTTTAATTCTACCTTTAGTGTATTTTTATTAATTCGTTACCTCAATTTTCATGATCATCATGACATGGTATCATTATTGGACATTATTATATACAAACATCTACACTATGTGACTAAAATTGACCATTTAAACAAATAGCCTTATTATTTTTCAATACTTTTCGATTCCATGTATTTAAACGATGGAGCAATTTCTATGAAAAATACCGGACAGAATCAATGGTTTTCAAACCGTACAATTTGATTAAATGATAAATTACAACAACTTAATAAATTGTAATTATTTTCTCCTTTCTATATAATTGCTAAAAACAATTGTAGTGAATTTTCCATAAAATTGTCAAATTCCACCTATATTACCTGTATTGTAAAGTGATATAATTACCCGCCCATTTCATTGGACAAGTGCAATTCGTTAAAAAAGAAAAAAAATCCTCAAACTAAAATAAAAATCAGCCCATTTTACGAAAGCAATCGTCCGATGTCAGGAGCCAATCGGTCACAACGACATATGAAAGGGGTGTAAACGCGCGAGCTAAACTCCCGGATATAAAACAGTTACAATAATCCCATCAAAGACGCTTAAACTTAGATAATATCAAATCTGTCAACAGGCTTCACAGACCGTGAAAATGACTTTAGTGGAAAAAGAGTTTATCGGTGTCATTTAACACATTTTGTGTGAAGTAAAACAGAATTAAAAATATAACAGAATGTTTAAACTACCCTATTAGCCTCTTCTACGATGAGAGAGAGAGAGAGAGAGAGAGAGAGATGAGAGAGAGAGAAGAGAGAGAGAGAGGAGAGAGGAGGTTAAACTTGCAGAATACAAACCCCTTTTCATACGTTAGACAATGTTGTATACTTAGAGTACATGTATTTTCTCTTGATATTTCAGCTGAGTCCATTATTCCACCGTTCATGCAGTACACCCAACGGGAGGAAACAGTCGTACACAGGTTCCGGCCGACGGCAGACAGATGTTGTAGGGTGGGACAGAGAACAGCCAGAAAGATGATGTCATGCAGCATCCGTAACAGCCAAAGACTTTTTAATAGCGTTCACACAGCCAGGAGTTCGAATGGTGGCATGATTCTTAGAAACACGGACTCGTTTTTCTCTAAGGTTACTCTGTGCGCCACCAACTTCTCAAAATCATTCGAAAAATGCTGTGTGAACAAGGAAAATTTTTTGAAAGAAATTAGGATTTGCAGAAGGCGATACAGAGAGCGAGACTTCCGCCACAAATGCATAAAAATTGCGAAATCAAAGTACGGACAGTGAGGACAGAGTTCTGATGTGTTCCGCCATGTTTTATGGCGCTAAATATTACTACGGCAGCCTTTATTCAATATTATATAATTTATGAATTCATGTACATTCATTTTTTGTAAAATCATATCTTGTGTGTATGGCGACGTTGTCAAAATGTCATTGTATAAATGTAATTTATTTGTTTGCCTGCTGTGGATATGCTTCATATTAAAATTCATGCTTATGTTACCGGTATGCATTTTCTGTTGTGTGTGATTGAGAGTTAATGTCAGTAGGTCGTCCCAATCCCTCAAAAACACCAAGGTCTTTTCTCTTTAGTTTGCTGTTTACACCATTCGGGCAGATACCTCATCATCTGGAGATGAAAAGCCACAAATTTTGACCTAGATGCATTGCGCCTACGACCAAAACAGTGAAAGGTCTCTATCGTGACGATGCCTTCTACGACTCGAAACCCGTTTTTAAGGCCATGTGGAAAAAAAATCGTAACTTTCTTGGTGAAGGAACAGTCTTAATCTAAGCCTTCCGGTGCCCCCCCCCCCCCCAACAAAACACCCACTGCCGGCCCGCAATGGTTCTCAGACGGGCCCTGGTAGGGGGTCCAGGGGGCTTCTTCGCTCCCGGAAGTTGAGAGGTTTTAGCATTTTCATCTTAAAATTGGGGGTGCACATGCAACCCCCCCCCGGTTACGGCCTTGGATTATCTATTTGGTGAGAAGACAACCTCAACATAAAGCTACTCTATCAAAGCTTATTAAAGGATTTTTAGATATAGGGGATTGGAGCATAAAACCACACATGCGTTGCGCTTTATTTTTGGCCGGGTTGCACGAGTGCAAAACTGGCTTATAAAATGGTGCATGGCGGGCGGTGGGCGGCGGGCGGTAGGCGGGGAAATAATTTCTGTAACACTTTACCTATGCATGACTCTAGTGTATAGACAGCGTACGAGATGGAATCAAAAGCGATAAGTTGAGAAAAGTAGATTTTTTGGAAATGAAAATCATCGGCAATCGGAGACACGAGGCCTTATAATGTACCAATAGGATAGTACTTTGGATGTAACTCCGGCCTTAAGACGTCAGCATTTGATTATATGCACGGCATCTATTTACCATTAATATTCTCAAAGATAAGTGATAACCTGCTTTGAGTAGTCTTTATAATTGAGTCTATTGCTTTAACCAAAGTTTAAACAGACACGCAGCGTTTTAACTGTTAGCTATTTGGTACATTTTCCTTGCAATGAACGATTTATTTATACCGACTGGATGATGGCGTAAAATGATTTGATTTGTTTTTTTCCAATGAATGCCTGTAAATAAAGAGTGTTTGCGGCAATAAATCAAATATCCAATACATATGATGACACCATATTTTTATTTGACAATGGTTCTGTTTTTTTTTTTTTTTTTTTCTTCAGGCTTTAGTATATACTATGTTGCATAACTAGTCATTTTTAATATTATTAAAAACTGAAAATAAGCATCATGTTGGTTCTAAAGTGATTTATTTAACGAGTTGTTCAACGGATAAAACCCCGTTGACTTGAGCAAGTAGTAAAGTAAAGAATCTCGTAAGGAAAAGGGCAATCTAGACAACACAGTCGCGAGAGGGCGTTAACAGCAATTGGTCACTCTGAGGCAAAAGGCTCCAACTATTTCATACTCGTCAATAATATAAGTATATATTATAAGCATATTTTACTGTTTCGATGAATACTGAAAATTAAATTACAATGTACAATTCGGCTGTGAATAATAAGAAATCGAATCTTATTTTTTTTCAGGGTGATTGCATGGTATCACCTTGAATTTTAGACGGTAATAATTCATACTTCGATCGCGCTTCGCGCAATCTCTAGATGAAGTCATAGTTTTTTCGCCGTAAAAAGATCTAGGAGATAAGCCTGAGACATAGTCTACCGAAAAAAATATAAGTTTATTTTTATCATTTTTTAATTTATAGATGTTACAAGGAACACACAAGTAATAGTTCTAGTGGCTTTAGACTTGCTTACTTAGTTAATTTAGTTACATGATCGAGAAGATTGATGATAATGATCGTTACCCTGTCTAAAAGTCGTGCTGATTAGAGAAATGAATCTATAATCTTTTTCGGGTGTCTTTGGCACCCGGAAATCTCACATTATTATAAAATAAGGCACCTGCTCCTAGCCACGTGGGGTTGGATATTGTGTGTATATGGATTTCCATAAATCTGGGCTTTTCCTTTCGTTGTTGGATAGACCCTAGACCCGATTTTGGTACATTATAGAAGCATGTAACTGTGAAATTCTTGAATCTTGTCGAAACTGATAATAGATAGACTGTTAATTAGAGCATCTCAGCCTTAGATGATCTTATCAACATTGTTCCATCATTTTTTGAAGTTTTATGATTATGTTATTGATTGTAATCCTCACTTACAATAGTAATTCTAAATGGATTGTCCTATGTGAGTTCAGATAATATAGATATAAAAACCTTTTATGTTAGTCTAATTATGCCTGTTCATATGTTTCATGTTTTTATAATAAAGAGAGTGTCAAAACGTAATATGTAATAGGCTAATTACTGATAACAAAGTGTACGTGTGTGTAGGATACTCACCAGTTAAAAATTGACGATTTCATCTGTAATTATATTTTAAATCGCTCAGATAAAAGAAAAAATAAGTAATGAATGAGGTATGTTGGTGAATCTATGCGTACCGTAACTGTGATCAGATGGCTAGGTTTCATTAGCTCTAAGGTGAGATCTTTTTACGAGGCATTTTGTGTGTGTATTTTATTATCCGCCACAGTGCCATATCCTCATCCACAGATATCCTGTTTTTTCCATGACTTAAATCTTTCTTCAATGACTCACAAATCGTTCAAATGTCTTGTACTGAATAGTACTGTGTTTAAGTTACGTGCTGAGTATTTATAGGCGGATAAACGCTGAGATTTCTCCTGCACCATACACGCGGATGTCATATTTTCAATGGATCCTGATTTCGATAAATTGGTCAAGGAGAGACCAGATCTAAGACAAAGAATCAAGCTCTAACGCCTTCAGTAAGTATATTTGTTGTATTATTTACTACAGTATTTACGAGTTCAAGTATTTATATTCTCCAGATTAGGTTCCTAGTAGTTACTATTAAATTAGTCAATCATTCATTAGAGTTCATTGTTTAGAATTGGCAAATCGGTATAAAAAAATCTAAGAAATATTGAATTGCTTCCTCAAGGAAAATTCGATTTGCATCACTTATATGTAATCATTTAATGTACGACTAAATTTCTATTTTTTGTTCTGAATTAGTTTGATAACGAGAAAGACATCAGTAGGGCTAGAAGATATGGTCGTGACTTATTTGAGGATTTTTTGGGGATTTTTTGAATTGCTCGTTAGTTGGGGTTTTGGTTTCTTGATTGTCTATTTTGATTTTGTTATTTTCAGGGTGGGGGGGGTGTGTGATTCGAATTTGTTTGTTGGGATTCGAATTGTCGTTTTGACAGGTGGAGCGTGGATTGATTTCGGTTTTTGCATGTTTTAGTGATCTTTGGTCGTTTGGATAGAAAGCCTAGTTTGAGAGCATTGAGGCTAGAGATTAACAGTAACGATTAACGAACATACTGAAGTGCGTGCATGATAGGTACTCTTGCTTAGTAAACAAAGAACGATGGTTGGTAACGGTTACTGAATTACAGGGGGAGTAACGGGGATTGTCATTAATGTTGCTTGTACAAAACATTATGATTATGATTGGGCTGTCCTAAATGAGTCGTTTATGAAAGACGAAACAATGAGTCAATGCACAGAGAATGGCCGGTTCTTACGTAAATAATATTTAAGTGTCGGTGATCCTAAAAAAAGAATGCTAGGTTGTTGGAACAGGTCCTGAAAATCGCATCCCCACGATCTGTATACCAAACCGCTTGAGATGGATTAACCAAGAGGTTCATCTTGAGGTTCTACCGATTAGTAATGTAGTTGTTGAGGGTAAAGATGTTACGATCAAATCATTTGCACTATGTAAGAAATCAACACCGAAAAATAATGCCTAGAGTAACAGGTAAAGAGTCAGGAAGTAGGTGTCGACGCTCTCGAATTGGATCCCACGTATAGAGTGGGAGCCACCCGCTGACTTGATGGGATATCAAAAGGTCATTAGAGTTGCGATCATCAATATAAGACAACTGGACTATGCAAGGTATTCTAAGGTCGGTAAATCAGGAAGTGGTGTCGGACGGTCTGAATCGGATCCCACGATATGGGGACCACTACTCCGCTGATTTGACTAAGTATCAAAGGTCTGCGAAGGCGTTACGATACGAGTAGTTACTCGAGTAAAGTGT